>LTAE01009269.1:0-18902 GCA_001647135.1 Pontederia paniculata
CAAGATAGTTGAGTTACCCATTAAGTGAATTCACACTTTTATGTTTGCCTAACCATCTGAGGATTCAATAGTTGATTTTCATCTCATATTCGATTGTTGTGCAAGATTCTGAGTACCCATCTTGAATTTAGTATTGTAGGCCCTAGTTATCATCCCTCTATTATTATTATTATTAGTACTTATATTTATATAGTATTAGTTTTCTGAAACATCCATCCTGAAATCAATGTTATCTCCTATTAGCCCAAAATTCTGATTAGGTAGTTATATAATTCCTCGTGAGATAGACAACTCTACTCTTTCGCTTTATTACTTATTCGACTAGTGCACTTGCTAGCATTTGAATTCGTCTATGTCAGCATGTTTCGCATCAACATCCCTGAAACCTACTAACTCTAGAGTTTCTTCACACCTCTGTTGTATCCCTGATTCGCGTAGTCATGATCTATTTAATTCTCATCTATCATAGTTTACTTCTTGAATCATTTGAAAACCCTAAAAATTAATTAATCTGCATTTTAGTTTCTCTTAGATAGTAGTTCTCATTTTTACTCTAGTTTCGAGTGAATTACTCATGAACAATTGCTTTTGCTTCCCTATAGATTCGATACCCTAAGTACTGCACACGATCAGTGGTATACTTGTAGCATTCATAGTGTTGTTCTATGAATTTTAAAATTGATTGTCTATTGTATCACAATCATGCGTTTACACCATCACAACTCTGTTGATAAATCTGTACATGAACCTCATTCTGATTTTACTCTAGACAGCACTCATGCACATCACTAATGTAGTCGAGAGTGAAAATGAAGATGTTTTGGTTATGATGACAATTAATAAATCCAAATATTCAAATGATTTCATTCTTGATTCTGAATGTTTGTATCATATGTGTCCTAATAAGGATTGATTCTTCACGGACAAACCAATTAAAGGTGGAGTTGTTCATATGTCAGATATGCCCCTGATCTAAAGAAAAAATTCATTTCTTTAGATGTTCTGGACTCAGATGATTGCAAACTTGTTATAGAGTCTAATAGAATGAAGGTTTCTTGAGGTTCTCTTGTGTTGATGAAATGTTCAAAAATTGTTAGCTTGTATGTTCTTCTTGATTCGACTATGGCGTGTTCAGTAGCGATTTCATCATCCATTTCAGTAAAAAATTCTACAAAATTATCACATTCATTTGGATCATATGAGTGAGAAATGTATGCAAGTTCTAAGCAATAGAGGTCTTTTTCCTTGATCAAAAGTTTAAAAGTTGGAATTATGTGAATAATATATTTTTGAAAAGTAAAAGAAAGTCGGTTTCAATTCGGATTTGTACATCCTTCTCAAGTTCATTCAAAGAGAGGTAATAGATATTTGCTTACATTTATTAATTACTTCAATAGAAAAGTTTGAGTATTTTGAAACATAAAAGATGGTGTTTTTGAGACATTTAAGCTATGGAAAACTTTATTAGAAAAACAAACTAGAAAGATTGTTAAGACACTAATAACAGATAATGGACTCGAGTTTTGTGGTTCTAATTTTAATGACTTTTATAAAAAAAAAAAAGAAGATATTGTAATACTACACAATTTTAAAGACTCCATAGCAAAACAAAATCCCAAAAAGAATGAACAAAACTCTACTTGAAAAAGCTCAATGCATGTTGTCAAATGCAGGATTAGAATTTAATAAAAAACTATTAACTTGGGACATCATTTAGTCAATCGATCCATCCATTGATCGTTGAATCGGAAGATTCCTAAAGAAATATGGTTAGATAACCCTCCTAATTACTCACATTTAAGATTTTTGATTGTCCTGCATATGCATATGTAAATGACGAAAAACTTGAATCTAGAGTTAGGAAGTATATATTTGTTGGTTATAAATTTGGTGTTAAAGATTATAGATTATGGTGTCATGAAGCTAAGAAATTTATTCTAAGGATAGATGTTACTTTTGATTAATATTCGTTGCTTCACTCGATAAAAGAGTTGCATGTGATTGATGATGCAAGAAAAGAGAATGCAATGGAGAAGGTGAAGTTGGAACTTATCAATGCTTCTGACGGAAAGAAATCTATTCCAAATAGAGATGTTACTCCTAATATACAAGCATCTTCTAAGACTTAATAACACTATATGTTGGCTCGTGAAAGACATAGGTAGACATAAAGACACCACAAATATTAGATTTTGAAGACTTGATAACTTATGCTTTAAATATTGTCAAAAATATTGAATCTCCTAATCCTTCAATATATAATGAAGTTATACAAGCTCTACACTACACTAGATGGATAGTAACTATGCAAGAAAAGATGGAGTCTCTATAAAAGAATGACATTTCGAAACTTGTGAAATCATCGATTAATAAGAAGATTGTTGGATGCAAACGGGTATTTAAGAAAAAAGAAGGGCTTAGTAATGAAGACACTAATTACAAGACAATGTTGGTTGCAAAAGACTATAGTTAGAAGGAGGGAGTTGATTTTCATTATGTGTTCTCTCCGGTTATAAAAACACTTCAATTCATATGTTACTTGCTATTGTTCTATGCATAATCTTGAACCTGAGCAGCTAGATGTTAAGACGAAATTCCTACATGGTGATCTTGAAGAGGGCATATAAATGGAGCAACTAAAGGATTTCCATGTTGATGGAAAAGAAGGTCATGTATGACTTCTTAAAAGTTCTTATATGGACTCAAGCAATCTTCTCGCCAATGGTATAAAAAGTTTGACTCATTTATGTTGAACATTGGTTTTATGAGAAGCAAGTATGATAGTTGTGTTTATTTGAATCAACTTGTTGACAAATCTTTTATTTATTTATTATTTTATGTTGATGAAATGTTGATTACAAAATGATATATCTGAAATTAGCATTTTGAAAACTAAATAAAGTTCTGAATTTGGTATGAAGGATCTTGGAGCTGCTAAGAAAATTTTGGGGATGGAATGAATGATGAAAAAAAGTCTTGGAGCATTTTGGAACGAATGATGCAAAGTAATTTAGCACTCTATTTCAACACACTTCAGTCCCTCAACTTCATGTTCTCCTCAATCAGATGATGACATAATCTATATGTCAAAAATTTTGTACTCTAGTCTAGTTGGTAGTATTATGTATGCTATTATTTGTACTCACCTAGATATATCTCATGTAGTTATATTGTTGTTAGTAGATACATGTCTAATCTAGAGAAGATGCACTGACAAGCAGTTAAGTTGATTTTGCGATATTTAAGAGGCACTTCTGAGGCATGTATAGAATTTGATAAGTGTAGTTGGTTTGATTGGTTATCTTGATCCAACTTTTGGAAGAGATTTGGATAAAAGCTATTTTTCAAGACACAGTAGCATTATCTACAATTGAAGCATTATATATGGGTGTTACTAAAGTTGTAAAGGAAGTCATCTGATTGAGAGAATTAGTTGGAGAGCTCAACATGGATGAGGAAGGTACTAGCATATACTACGATAGTCAAAGTGCAATATGCCTTACAAAAGATCATATGCATCACGAAAGGGAAAAGCATATTGATGTGAGGTATCATTTTATTCGTGATGTAGTGTAAAAGAAGGATATTCAAGTTCAGAATATAATCACTCATAGCAACCTGATAGACATGATGACAAAGAGCTTACCTATTATCAAGTTCGAATCCTACTTAGACTTAGTTGGAATTTCGCAAAAAAGCAAGCTAGGCCCATCTTGGCCATTTGACAAATGAGGATCTGATGAGTTTGTTTATGTGAGAGTTATGCAAAATTCAAAATAAGGTGGAGATTTGTTATTGTGACTTGAATTATTATATCATATAACCAAAATTTTGAAAGAAAAAATTAAGAAAAAAGAGAATTTGTTGTAGTAGCGGAGGGCTTATGCCATTATAAATAAGGGTTAGAATTTTTATGATGTACTCTCATTTTCTTTTTAGTGAAACCCTTTGATGGTAGCATTCTTTGCCCATGAATATTTTCCTCTTGTTCATGTTGATCAAAAGGGTTTTACCATGTTAGAAATATATGTTCTTTATCGCTTTAACTTTTGTTATTTTGATTCTTAACCGGTCCCTCGTCACTATATTCCCAACAAAAAACAATACATAATATATCATTGGGAAAAACATACCAAATATTCAAATAAGAATATACATGCCTTCAGGAGCCATACTTGTCCAAAAACTACAAGATTTTATTAACCATCTTAGGAAAAAATATTTTAAATATTGACTATATGTGAACATTTCATTGATTGACCGAGTAGGCATTGTCAACAAATAGTTACTTCAAGGATAATGTATCTCGAATAGATGAGGGAGTATAGAGATCTTTGTTGAATCTAGGATCACGAGATTATTTTGGTGATCACAAATTTGTGAGGGAACATAGTCTGGACTAATGAGCTTGTTGAATTGATCTTTCAAAGATAGAATTTTTATGTTCAGAGAATGATAGGTCGACCAAGTTTGAAGAACGGACGACCTATGCATATAGAAGACATAACAGAAAAATCCTATGTGTGCGGCGGTCGTCCAAAGGATGTGAAATGGTCGACCGATGTGAGAACAAAGAGTGAAGAAGTGAAGTCAATTACTGAGCGGTCGACCAAAGATGATGTGTGGACGACTGAAGATAAGGATGAACAGGAAAGGTTGCCTGATGAAGAACAGTGGGCGATCGAACGTTCTACGTCAACAGTACCGAGATTGGAGAACGGGCGGTCCAAGGAGAAGTGGACGCCCTGTGAGGAGACTTAGCCGAAGAGGTGATATGGCTAAGGAAGGAAAGGTCGTCCGAAGATGAAGAGTGGACGACTGAAGAACTGAGGAAGAAGACAATGGTCGTCCAAGGGTTTCAGAGTGAAGATAGTGGATGACCGGGAGATTGCCAAGGTTGAAGTGGACGTCCGAAGGCTCATGAGATGAAGCAGCGAACGACCAAAGGAATGATAAAAGGAAGATCGGTCGATCGAAGTTGAAGTACGGACGACCGATGGATATCAAACGAAGACAAAGGTCTTCCGGGGTCTTGGTGAGAAGACAAGTGGACGTCCAGAAGTTTGTCAAGTTTGAGATGAACTGAAGATCAGACGACGCAGGATGAGCGGACGGCTAATGAGGAAACAGAGGTCGTCCAAAGGCTAAAGAGACAAAGCAGCGGTCGACCATTCCATCTGACAAAAGGAACAGTGGACGTCCAAGGAATCTGATGAGTTGTCAGAGGACGTCCGAAGATTGTCAGAAGGAAGAAAGGACGTCCAAGGATCTCAGCGGAAATGAGCAGACGTCCGAAGAATGTCAGAAGAAGGTTTGGTGGACATCCGAGGATCTCATTGGGAAGTGAGTGGACGGCGAAAGTACTGACTGAAGAGGAAGCAGGCGTCCGAGGATCTCAGTGAAGAATGAGCGGACGCCCGAAGTACTTGGAGGAAGAGAAGTGGACGTCCGAAGGATTCAGGGAGAATCAGCGGACAACCACAGAGGTGTCAAAGGAGTTGGCACAAGTCAAATCAGTCGACCGAAGGATCTTGACAGAGGTCTTCAACTCAAGGAGTGGAAGTCCGAGGGATTGGTGTGCAATCAACGGGCGACCAGAGTAGAGTTGAAGATGGTACAAGTCAAGTCGGTCGACCGAAGGTGAAGAGCGGACGACTGAAGGAGCTTGAAAGTTGATTTCAACTCAAAAGCGGACGACCAGAGATGAGTTGATGGTGGTACAAGGTCAAGTCGGGCGACCGCAGGATTGGCGGATGACCGAAGGAGCTTGACAGGTGACTTCACTCGACATTAGACATAGGAGAAGATTGGTGTGCAATCAGCCGACGACCAGAGATGAGCTGAAGTTGGTAAAAGGTCAAGTTGGGCGACCACAGATGAAGAGTGGACGACCGAAGGAGCTTGATAGGTGACTTCACTCGAGAGTGGACGTCCGAGAAGATTGGTGTGCAATCAGCGGATGACCAGAGATGAGTCGAAGTTGGAAGAGGTCAAGATCGATCGACTGAAGATGAAGCACGGATGACAGAAGGAGCTTTACAGAAGTCTTCAACTGAAAAGTGGACGTCCGAGAAGATTGGTGTGCAAATAGCGGACGACCAGAGACAAGTTGAAGAAGTGAACTCAAGTCAAGATCAGTCGGCCAAAGATTTGGCGGACGACCAAAGGAGCTTGAATTAGGAACAAAGGCTTTGGACTTTGAACTGCGGACGTCCGAGGGTGAACGGTGGATGACCGAAGCACTAGACGGTAGATTGACGGGTGAACTCACCAGAGCAGTGGTCGACGAATGAAGCAAAAATGGGCGACCGAGGAGTAGGTGAATAGTACTGTACTTGCATTAACGGCTAATNTCGCCAACAAACCATTGTTTGTTCGATTGTTCTTTTTTTCTTATTTATATTTGCATCTGTATGCTTCCACTTATATAACTAATCATTTTTAGAAATAGTCGAAAAAGTTAAAATCACCAATTCCCCCCCCCCCCCCTCTCTTGGTGCCATGTAAATCCTACAATCTTGGGCAACTATAGAACCAAATGAAATACATTCACATTTTGACACATAAACATATGATTTATCTAGAAGAATCCATGTTGAGATGTGCAGTTGTAGCGTGGTCGGGAACATTATTTCACTAACCATGTATGAACTAACAAAGCTTTTGAGTCCTACAAAGTGGTATGCGAAACAACCTTCCAACTACAACATTTGTTGTTATTAGCATATATGTGATCCAAATTGATAGTACTATTCATGTAGAATAAAGAACAAGAAAAAGTTTTCTTTGTGGTTTAGTGCCTAGAGGCTAGTCCATCACTAGAAAAAATGTCATGAGAAAGAATAATAAGTATTGTATATCTTTAACTACAGTATCTAAGTGTACGTCAAAGCAAGCATAATGGTCAAATATCTTGTTCAATGAAGATCTATGTCATGAATACTTGTCAATTATTAAAATACAAAGCAAAGACAAAAGATGTAGAATATTATGTGAAAGTCAAACACAGACTGACTTATCCTACCGAGATACTTTTTGTTGGTTGTGTGATGCATGCATTTTACAACATATTTTAGGGCTCAATTTCACATAGCATGCATCCATTTCTAATTTTATTTATTTATATTTGTCCAAATCCAAAATCTACCCCTGTTTGGTGTTCTTTTATAGGAAATCACATGGAAAGGCGAAAGAAGGATCGAAATATCTGAATATCGCAAAAGGACGTGCTCAAGAAGAAGAAATCAACACCCTGGAGCCATCACGGTTCGCGACAACTTATTACGGGCCATGATGAATCAATACTAGCTGCAGCAAAGTCCATAATGAGTCATAAAGATTGCATCACGACCTATGCCGAAAGCAGTGCATATTCCAACTCACGAGTTATGGGTCGTGATGAAGTACGGACCGTTATGGTGGACAACATGACCATGATGAGCATATCACAACTCTTGCCGAAGCGGTGGATTACGATCCCAGAATCATTACGGACCGTTATTAGTCATTACAGGCCGTAAGATATGAAGAATTCAAGATACAACCTATTTAGAGCCCGAGTTGCGGCCAGTGACATAGCATCACGGGCCGTGACGACTTGAGGAAATATGAAACGGCCTATACTTATGAGCCGTGACATCTTGTCACGGGCCATAATGAAGTTAGATTTATATTTTCGAGATTCTAAGATGATTTGACGGCCAAGAAGTTTGGGATTTGATTGAAGACTTTAAATATTGGATTATATCATGTTTATGAGGATTTGGATAAGTTTTATTGGACTCTCATCATCACCATTGATCGAAGGGCAGAATTTATCCAAGGGTTCACACATCATCATCATCCAACCTTAGGAAACCCTAGGGTATAAGAGGATCTCATTTTCAACCTGAGAGGGGGGGCCAGAGAAAAAGGGCATGCTGGGGATGAGTAGAAGATAGAAGAAAGAAACTAGAGAACTAGAGCCATCGATCAGAGAAGAACGCTAGAGAATGAAGACTATTCCGAAGGGCTACTTAAGGAGCCAAGATCATTATCAGTTAAGAAGTTGTTCAGTGCCTTCTTGACATCTAGAGGAGTAATCTCTTGTTCCATACTTTATTGGGACGAAATCCTTTCTGTAATTGAGATAGTTTATTCTTGATATTTTCTATTTAGTTTGTATGTTTTGAGATTATTGTTACTCCAAAATTTATATAGCTTTCGAGACTTTTCATTGAATTATTTCTTCATGAACATGTTTGCCTAACTTCTGAGTTTGAACAATTGATCATTAACTGTGTAGTGTGGTTAATATCTTTGCAATTTGTGTCCTATGATTCTGACCCATTAAGGACGTTGTCGTTTGTGGTCTATTAAGTCAACCCTTTAAGGGTGGTTTAATAGTCTAAGGAAACATCTTACCGCGTTTTGTGATATTTTCCAGAGGATAGACCCGTTAAGGAGTATTTTTTGAATTGCTTGATACAAGATAGTTGAGTTACCCGCTAAGGGAATTTATAACTTTAGGTTTGTCTAACCATATGAGGATTCAATAGTTGATTTTCATCTCATATTCGATTGTGTGCAAGGTTTTGAGTATTGATCTTGAGTTTAGTGTTCAGGCCCAAGTCATCATCCCTATATTATTACTATTATTACTTATACTTATATATTATTAGTTTTCTGAAATATCAATCTTGAAGTCAATGTTATCTCCTATTAGCCTAGAAATCTGATTAGGTAGTTATATAATTCCTCGTGTGTTCGACACTCTACTTTTACACTTTATTATTTGTTTGACTAGTGCACTTGCTAGCATCTAATTTGTCGTGTTCGCATTTTTCGCATCAAATTTTTGGCGTCGTTGCCGGAAAATTACTTTTAACTACTATTCTGATTTCAAGCTACTTTGAGATTTTATTTTATGTTACCTTCACTTTTCCTCTAGTGTTGTGTAAGCTTTTCAGGAAGTATCTTTTGTATACAACTTGGTCTTCAAGCACACATCATCTACCCTCAATGGAGAAGAAGAAAGCAAACACCGGCCAGCAAATTGAGGAGAACAAAGAAGCTGAAATCCAAAACAAAATTCAGAAAGAGGCAACGTCTATGAAGCCTCAGTAGAATCAAGAAGAAATTCACCTCATGGAACCATTAACTCTCATCACAAACATGATGAATGCCATGTTGAAGAAACTCTTCGTACAACAGGATCAAATCACCAATTTGAAGAGACAGACGTCGAATTTAAGGCAGCAGAACAAAAGTTCAAATGGCGTCAAAACAGTAACAACACCTGAGAGCAATCTTGAAGAGATGGTTGTCCAGTTTATTGCAATAATTGAAAGAAGATTAACATTGCAAGACCAACTCATCAAAAATCTGGAGTCAGAGTGGAGAGAACTGAAAAATAGAAATGAAAATAATGAAGTGATTCAACAACTCGAGTGTCAACTCAAATTCGATGATCTAGAAGCAAGGCTACATGCATTAGAGAATCAGGTTGCGCAACTGATTTCTCAAAATGCTAATTCTAAGAAGAACATCGAGGAGGACTTACCAATCATTATATGTCCACGCCACTATTCACACCAACGAAGATGGTGGCCTAAAAGGAAATTTCCCAGAAGACATGGACTATTAAATGACATGTCAAAGAGACAAGTGAATATACAATTGAAGATGGAAAAGTCGAAGGAAGAGCTCTCCTTTGAATTCTCCTATTACTCCAACTTCACTGCCTCCAATTCAGATACCAAAATTTCAGCCACTACAGTTCCAGAAAATACCAACTATGGATCCACCGGAGTCATCAACTCAATGATCACCAAACAATGTCAATGAATCATTATTGTTCAGACCAACAACCGCATTGCAATGGCGACTAACACTACAAGAAAATTCATAATTTGCGACGGCACCTCCTTGCAAAAACACCCGTTGCAAATTTTTTGCGACGGAAGTGTTATACTATATGGTGATATTTCCGTTGCAAAAAAGCTGCGACGAGAAATTTTGCGACATATATGTGACGAAGGAGCCATTGCAAATTGTGAATTTTCTTGTAGTGCAAGGATCCTCTTAGTGAGACAAGATTATCAACAGCACAAACCATAATGTCGTCCAAAGAATGTTGTTGTACCACTGAAAGGTACAACAATTAGAGACAAAGGAAAAACAGTAGTAACAATCGACGGAAGTTATGATCGTGTTTGCTGAACTTCACCATGACGAGCATCAACGATCACATCAAACACTCCTGGTGAGATTGTTCCTTATTGCTTACTACATACCATATTGATTTCATCCATTCATAAACCTCATCATACAACAAACCAAGTCAAGCTAAAGACTTTAAATTAGAACTAATCTCTCGAAACCTTACCCCTTAGATTTTTCTTTTTCTTGACATCTTAGAGTTCATCATTTTTTTCTTTATTTTTAGGTCTAGGTCATCCTCAATGCATCTGGTTGCTTTAACCCTATTTTCAACCCTATATCACCAGTCCCTTCAAACATCACGGGTCGTTATATATTGTCACGGGACGTGAGACCCAATATCATTCCCTGTGAGCAACTGATCACGACCAGCAATAACAACACTTAACTCCGTCATGGGCCATGATGGTACATCACGGGCCATGATGGTACATCACGGCCCGTAACACCTACAAACCGAGACCTCCATTTGAATTCACGAATCGTGACTCCTCATCACGGACTATACCGCAGCGAACTGTTGGTGCCAGAATTATGTCATGACCCGTGATAAAACGTCACGGGTCGTAAGTCATCTCTAGTATGTCAATCACCACTTGCAATTACCCGACTCATGGCCCGTTAGAACTGATCACGACCTTAGGATAACCTTCATGACTTCCATCACGGGCCATAATCACTTATCATGGCTCGTAAGTCACTAGTTCCCAACTGTAAACTTCCTATAACACCCGACTTACAGCCTGCCACCACCATCACGACCCAATGTTAACCATTTTCACACTGTCACGAATAGTAATACATCATAATGGGCCATGATGAACCTGCTTTAAAGCCACAACCACCACCTACCTTCATTTAACGCCCCACAACACCATCACGGCCGACGATGCGGTCAAACTCGAATCTAGCTATGAAATGCCCTAAAACACGCCTCGTAATGGAGCGCCTCGTAACGATCGCAATAGAGCGTCTCACGAGGTGGCTTCGCAACCTGTGATTGACCATCTTAAATGCTCGATATTTACGCCCGCAACCACCTGATCGCCCCTCTATATATATCTAACCCTTTTTGCAGGTTTTCACTACCTCATTGTGATTCATCCTCTGCTGCTCCTGCAACATCGTCGGCCATCGTCCTCAACACTAGAAACTGCAACTAATACATCACGACTCATTATACAAAGTAACGGGCCGTGACGAAGAAGGAGATCACCATTGTCGCGGCCGCAACTTCATTCACGGGGCGTCACTTCACACCTCACGGGCCGCAACCGTCATGATGACTCGTGACTCTCCTCCATGCCGAACAACCGCGACTCCGACGTGCCGTGACAAACTTACGGATCGCAACTCGTGTCACGCCCCATAAGTCAGCATAAGAAGGCAAAGAAACCAGCAGTCGCCGCCCGACACACCCCGCCATCGTCTTCACAAACTGCAGCCCTCAGTATCACGGGTTGTAACTCCCCATAATGACCCATGAAGAAGCACTAGACCATGAAGACAATGCCTGCCTTTGCCGTTATAGCGCCTCACGCCCCATGACTTAGTATCTCACGGCCCATAATCTACCTTCACAACCCGTGACAATACTATGGCCAATTCCAGTCGCCCAAAGTGCACTACTCGTCGACGCCAGGAGCCTGTTGAAAAGCAACATCCACCCGCATTAGGACTTATTCCAAGGACACCTAAGAAACTATTCAAGAAGACGGAGCACCGAGCGCAAGCATATGTACTTGCCACTCTTCGTCTTACTCAAACCAGATTCGTGCATGACACTACCATGATGGAGTACAACCTGCACATCTTCGTCCTTATGTTGTTCGGGAACATAGGCATGGATTTCTTCATCAACCAGTGGTGGCCAAGTTTCTCTCCTATTGCGTTTGAGTTCCTGAGCACGTTCGAAATCAAGAAGGCTAGTGGGGAAAATCCATCTTATTCTTTTCAGTTGGTCAACATCAGGTTCAACCTTACACTGCCCGAGTTCAACGTTGTCTACCATTGCTCAAATGAAGGCTATCTGCGTATTCCCAAAGATTTTTATGCCAGTGATTTCTAGAGGCGTATCATAGGGGCTGAGAACCTTAATTATCAAACTACAAAGAGTATGATGATTCAGAATCCAGCCTTTTGATATGTTCATCGGATCTTATCTAACTCTATTTTTGGGAGAGGTGACAATGACAACTCAGTGACAGAACCTGACCTATTCTTTCCCTATTGCATGGTTACTCATACACATGTGAATGTGGGAGCATTTCTGGCGCGTACTTTTCAAAAGAATTCAAAGAAGGGAAAGGGGATAATTGTTATCGAGGCTCTCATTACCCCAATTGTGATGCACCTCAGCTTAGACTTGGATGATCTGGACTCACTTGATGATTCATCATTTCTGGACCAGCGCGTAGTCCGAGCGATGAAGCTTGAGGGTGTTCGGCAGGGAGTCCCAGTATTCCTTTTCAAAGATTCAGACATAGTCCTATCTTGTTTAGAGACGGAGAGGTTCGACCCTACAAATGAAGCCAATTGGATCCTACTGCCCACAAATGCACCTCAGACGTCGACGATAGTTCCACCTCGGCGGGCTCCAGAGCCTACCCAGCATGAGCAACCCTCCTACATGGATGTTGACCCTTCTAGTGTTCCTGATACTTATGATTTTTCGTCCATGTACTCTATTTTGACTTCTATGCAGGGCAACATCAGAGATATTAGAGACCGCCAGGAGAGGACTAAAAACATGGTCCGACATATGCATGATTATCACATTGACCAAGGGCATTATGGAGCATTGTTGTTCTATCCACCACCGCCTCAGGAGTAGGCTATGTCGTATTTGATCCTTTTACACTTTTTTTTTATTTTTTGAGCCTTTGTTTTCATGCATTTTGTATCTTCCCTTCGGCTGGGCCTACATATTAAGGACAGTGTTCAGTTTAAGCTTGGGGTAGTTGCATTCTCATGCATCATATTTGCTTATGTTTTGCATATTTGCTTTATGTATTGCATATTTGCTTATTGCATTGTTGTCATATTGTATTGCATGGTTATCATATAAGTGAAAATCCAGAAGAATATGTTTTGCATATTTGCTTTATGTATTGCATATTTGCTTATTGCATTGTTGTCATATTGTATGGCATGGTTATCATATTAGTGAAAATCCAGCAAAATTGAAAAAAATTTGAAAATCCAAAAAATATCAAATTGTCTCATATCTTGAAATGTTAATTTTCTGAAAGTAATGTTTAAAGACCTCTTGTAGATAGCGAAATTTTAATGCCTTAAGTTTATCTCTTATCACCTAAACTTTGGGAAAATATGTACTGTAGATTGTTGCCAAATAGAATCTTAAATACTTATACTACAATTTTTTGTTTATGTTTTGCATGTCTTTTGTATTATTATTGATAATAATTATTTCATTACTGAATCGTTAAATGTATTTTGAGCTTATTACAACAAATATATATATATATATATATATATATATATATATATATATATGATTGAAAATATTTTAAGTTTAAGTAGTTGAGGAGGTTGTGACATGTGTTATCCAGAACTTTGAAGGGCTCGGGTTATTATATCCATAGAGGTTCTTGCCTGGTGACCTAAGGCCATTTGGTTTGGGATCTTACCGATCAAAAGCCCGCTACACGAACCCGTTTGTGCAACATGGAGAAGCACAGTAACAACCAATTCACTACTATAATTTGAATCTTAACTCATAACCTGGGAGAGTTCGGGCAAGTAAGCTCAAGGGGTGCTTCATCACCTGTTGCCCTGAGGTCATCTGGTCTGCGAGTCATCAGTCAAAAGCCCGTTACACGGACCTCCCTATGTAATCATATGTGAAGGCTAGAATCTGAAAAAGAAATTGAGAAAAGAAATAAAAATATGAAAACTAAATTATTTTATTAAGCTCATTGTACTCTTATATTTTCAGTGTTGAAGTTCTTATTTGATATACTAATCATTGGTGCATGTTAGGGCTGAACTGAAAAAAGTTTAAATTGTTTAAGTACCAGGAATCGATGAGGCTGGGATTAATCGCATTGTGGAAAGAAGTTCTGGTGATGAGTCCATAAATAAAGGACATGCTAAAAGTAGTTATTATGCATGGTGGAAACAATGATCGAAACCCTTCTAGTTTTTGAGTTTTGCACTGAATATTTATTGAGGACATGCAAACATCCAGGCTTGGGATAGTTGATGCATGTATTTTATAACATATTTTAGGGCTTGCATTAGGAATTATTCTGTCATTTTCACATAGCATGCATCCATTTCTATTTTTATTTATATTTGTCCAAGTCCAAAATCTTCTCATGTTTGGTGTTTTTTAGTAGGAAATCACATGGAAAGGAAAAAGAAAGATCGAAATCATCTGAATACCGCAAAAGGACGTGCTCGAGAAGAAGAAATCAACACCCTGGAGCCATCACGGGCCGTGATAACTTATTACGGGTCGTGATGAATCAATACTAACTGCAGCAAAGTCCATAATGAGTCGTAAAGATCGCATCACGAACTGTGCCGAAAGCAGTGCATATTCCAACTCACGAGTTACGGGCAATGATGAAGTATCACGGGCCGTTATAGTGGACAACACGACCGTGATGAGCATATCACGACTCTTGCCGAAGCGGTGGATTATGAGTCCAGAATCATTACAAGTCGTTATTAGTCATTACGAGTCGTAAGATATGAAGAATTCAAGATGCAACATGTTCAGAGCTCGAGTTGCGGACCGTGACATAGCATCACGGGCCGTGATGACTTGAGGAAACATGAAACGACCTATACTTACGGGCTATGACATCTTGTCACAGGTCGTGGTGAAGTTACGCATGTTTATATTTTCGAGAGTTCGAGATGATTTGACGATCGAGAAGTTTGATATTTGATTGAAGATTTTAAAGATTGAATTCTATCACATTTATGAGGATTTGGATAAGTTTTATTGGTCTTTCTTCATCACCATTGATCGATGGGTAGAATTTATCCAAGGGTTCACACATCATCATCATCCAACCTTAGGAAACCCTAGGGTATAAGAGTATCCTATTTTCAAACTGAGAGGGGGACTAGAGATAAAGGGGATGCTAGGATTGAGAAGAAGATAGAAGAAATAAACTAAAGAAATAGAGTCGTCGACTAGAGAAGAACGCTAGAGAACAAAGACTATTCTGAATGGCTGCTTAAGGAGTCAAGATCATTATCCATTAAGGAGTTGTTCATCGTCTTCTTGACATTTAGAGAAGTAATCTCTTGTTCCATACTTTGTTGGGACGAAATCTTTCTTGTAATTGAGATAGTTTATTCTGGATATTTTATGTTTAGTTTGTATGTTTTGATATTATTGTTACTCCAAAATTTATATAATTTTCAAGACTTTTCATTGAATTGTTTCTTCATGAACATGTTTGCCTGATTTCTGAGTTTGAACAATTGATCATTAACTATGTAGTGTGGTCAATATCTTTGCAATTTGTGTCCTGCAATTCTGACCCGTTAAGAGTGTTGTCATTTGTGGTCTGTTAGGTCAACCCGTTAAGGGTGGTTTAATAGTCTAGGGAAACATCTTACCGCATTTTGTGTTATTTTCTTGAGGATATTAAGGGGTATTTTCTAGATTGCTTGATACAAGATAGTTGAGTTACCCGCTAATGAAATTCATAACTTTAGGTTTGCCTAACTATCTTAGGATTCAATAATTGATTTTCATCTCATATTCGATTGTTGTGCAAGGTTCTGAGCTTGAGTTTAGTATTGTTCAGGCCCTAGTCATCATCCTTATATTATTACTATTATTACTTATACTTATATATTATTAGTTTTTTGAAACATCAATCCTGAAGTCAATGTTATCTCCTATTAGCCCATAAAACTGATTAGGTAGTTATGTACAAGGTTGTCAAGATCGGGATCTTACCTAAGATCTGAAGGGGTCCGTAAGATCGATAATCGTAAGATCGAATCGAGGATCGTAAGATCTTACCTTATAAGTTTTAAAATTATTTTATAACATAAAATTATAAAGTATCTATTCTTTTATAAATTTATAACGATAGAAATTATAAATAATATTAGTTTGACCACTATCCAATTAAAAATCCCTAGAATATATGTATAATCTAATTTTAAAAGAGTAATTTAATTAATCTAAGTTGAATTAATAAAAATAAATAATAGGATGATTAACATGCAATATAATGTACAATCAACCTTCAATATATATTTAGTATTAAATTTAATTTTTCATGAAAAATTAGTATTAAATATTTAATCATAATTAACTATTTTTGCCTCACTTTTCTATCTTCCAAAAATATGTTGCACATGGTGAAAAATAAAAAAGTAAAAAAAAAATAAAAAATAACATATATTGTAGGATCTTACGATCTTGCGATCTCAAATTTAAGATCGAGATCGGAGATCCTGTGTGAGATTGTAAGATTGTATGAGCTTATGATCAAGATCGCGATCTTGACAATCATGGTTATATAATTCCTCGTGGGTTCGACACTCTACTCTTACACTTTATGACTTGTTCACTAGTGCACTTACTAGCATCTGATTTGCTATGTTCGTATTTTTTGCATCACGTGCAGGAAAAGAAGTTGGAAACTAATAGACATGAAAATACAAAAGTGGCTATGATGAAAACTTATACATTGTTCATGACCTTAAGAGATAAAAGAATCTAGTTTAATCTTTAGGAATTTTCAAACATAAATTACAAGAAAATTAGAATTTAGCGAGTGAAATTTTGCTCGTTAATTGTTTGCTAAAAAATTGCGAGTAATTTGTTGGCAATTTGCGAAAAAAAGTTTGCCCACTAAATATTACTCATAGTTAGTGAGAAAAACATTTTCACTAAATGTTCAAAAATTACTCGTTGTTTACTTGCAATTTTATCGTTATGTTGTCGCCGAATATGATTATTTTTTGGTTTTATAAAAACTTGTCGGTTTATTGCTTGTTATTTCCTCACTAATCCTCCGCAAAGTGCTCGCCAAACTTGCTCGTTGTTTCCCCGCTAATTCTTTGTAAAATTCTTGCTAATTACTCGCTAATTCATCGTTAATGCACTCGCTAACTTTCTACATGCTCGCAAATTGCTTGGTATTTACTCGCAATTTCCTCACTAAATTTATTTTTTCTAAGAAATATGTTTAAAAAATAATAAAAAATATTGTACATTACAATACAATGTCTTCACATAAAACACATTCCAAATAAGTAATATAAAATAACAATCACATAACACAATCACAAGAAATCACATGGTGATAGAGTCATAGTCACATAATATAAAGTATCAAATGCGATGAAATATCACATATATAATCATCGAACTCCTAAAACATAATATACATAGTCATACTACACATCCTAATCTCCATCCTCAGCGTGATGTCATCTAGAAAGTGGAGTTATTCTATCACAAACACGTTAATAGAACTCTTCAAACATGGGCCTTATACGAGACACTAAATGCTTATCAACCACGATTCTTATATCTTCAATAAGAAATCTGAGGGACGTTGGTTGAGCCAAATGGAGGACTAGAAATAGAAGCAACGTTCGCGGTGAAAGACGACATTGGTCCTCTACCATGAAGTCTCCCTGCTAGTAAATCTTGTTGCTTCATGTCATACCACTACCTCGAACTCAAGAGGTTGTAAGGATGAAACTTCTCTCTCGTAAATAAATCATAAATATCATAAAAATTATATTAATTGACCTCACTTTGCATTTGTAAAAATTAGTTTCAAAATAAATAATTGATGGACTAAAAAAAGTGTAAAAGATTAATAAAATATACCAAAATATGGTCTGCTCTAAGGATCAGATTATTTGCCTTCTTACTAGTGTGTATCTTCTTGTGCAAATCTCAAAAATCGACTGACTTTGGGTCTTGTATTCCTATAATAAATAATATCAATTCTATGTCATTATGAAATTGATATGTAATTAATAATAAACTTATCATGTGTTGTTTATGTTCCACAAATCCCATAGACCCTATTGTGTCCTTTAATGATTGAGATATAATTGCTCTATTTTGTTTATCTATCATCGATCATTTTTTTGTAATTTTCATCATTTCTTCAAATTAAAAGAATATACAAAATATTATTTTAATAATAGAAAATGCATACCTATTTTATAACTTACAAATGCTCGCATAACCCAAGTCAAAATATTCTCGGCTATCGTTGTTAACATATTATTTATTACTTCTATTATATTACTATCAGTTGATTTCAGTGCATCTCCACAATAATTGTATAGGATATCACTCACACATTGCTCCCAACCTATGAAAAAAAAGTTTTTTAATTGTCACCTCAGGAAGACTGTAGGATCTAGAATGGCACCAAAGGGGGGGTGAATTGGTATATTAAAAATCTCTTGTTCTTCTTGACTTAATCTAAATGTGTTATGCGTAGTGGAAGCAAACAAGTATGGATATAAACACAAATAGAGAGAGATAAGAGTAAGAAGAACAAACACAATAACAAACATAGTTTGTTATCGAGGTTTGGCCGAACTCCTGGCCTACATCCCCGCTCTGATCTTCTCCACGAGATCTTCGGAGTTCACTAAGTCCTTCTTCAAGGGCGAAGGCTCCCTACAAATCTCCTTTATTATACTGAGGACAAGGAGAACAACCTCTTACA
>LTAE01009270.1:0-16647 GCA_001647135.1 Pontederia paniculata
TGAGAACAAGGAAGGCCCTAAGAAATTTCTGTGTTTCTTCTGCTTTCCTATCCCAAATAGAACCTAAGACAATAGAAGATGCATTGAATGATCCAAATTGGATAAATGTCATGCACGAAGAGCTAAATAATTTTGAAAGGGAATCAAGTATGGAATTTAGTAAAGAGGCCCAAAGATCATCCCATAGTTGGGACAAAATGGGTGTTCAAAAACAAACTAGATGAAACTGGGGTTGTAATAAAGAACAAGGCTAGGCTAGTTGCAAAAGGATACTCTCAAATAGAGGGAATTAATTTTGATGAAACATTTGCTCCAGTTGCCAGACTTGAAGCAATTAGGTAAAAGATTGAATTTTGATGAAATCTCATTAACAAGGCTGAACATATTGTACCCCATATCTTCATGTGATTGATGTTCTCGCCATCGATGATTAAAGGTAAAAGATTGAATTGGGTTTGAACCTATTGAACATAGAATAATTGGGATTTACTTCACAACAGTGCAGTTGTGGTTCTTGCAATTGAATTATTACTAAGATTGTTATAATTAGAAAGAGGTAATGAAAAGGTAAACAGGTAAATCAAAGGAAAAATAGAAGTATTGTTCTAATATCTTGATCATGCCTTTATATATGTTTTTTTCTTGTTGCATTTTCTTTACCTATTGGGCTTCATAGCTCATGGGGTATAGTTTTTATACTTTTGATTCTTCAGGTGAGATAGGTAATGATGAATAGATGATAGACTGGTGACGCCAATGTTCGTGACATGGCAACTTGCACATGATCGAAGTCTAGCTTGAGTCAAATTAACCTCTACCAAGTTTTAATACTTGTCTTTTCTTTTATTGAACAATGTAAAAGGATGATTTATCTTGCTAGACTATTTTTTTGAGTTTTATTTTCAAGTTATTGCTTCCGCATATTGTTGGTCAGTCTTTTGGTCAAAGTCAAGTCAAAGAAGTATTATCATAGTGTCTCCAAGTCTATATTCTATCACGTAGTAGGGTGTAGATTTGGGGGCATTACTGTAAGGTATCAGAGACTAATGAGAGACTCTTCTTAGCTATCTCTAAGAAAGTAGAGTCCATGTGCAAGCATCACGAACAGTCACAGTGCCATCAAAGAAAAAGTATATGTCAAGTCCTAAGGAAGTTATCGATAGATAAGTTAATGTTTCTTTACTTGTTGAAAGTACAGATGCATCCAAAGTGTATTGCTAACCGAAGATGACAGACCCAGCTAAGTACTTTTGAGTGAATCCTACTAATAGGATTATGTACTCGGACTATTGATAGATAGATGGTATTGCTGAATTTGAGGATAAAATATTTTTTAAGGAGGTTATTATGTAACACCCAACAATTTCAATTTATTAAAAAAATTAAAATGATAAAAAAGGAGAGATAAAGTAAGATAAGGTAGGATATGATTAGGATTAGGAAAAGAATTAGAGTCAATTAAATTATTATCCTAATCTTTTAATATTCCTACTCCTACCCAAATTAATTCTTTAAGAACTCCTAATCACAAGTGAGATGAGAGAGATTAAGTTAACTTTGACTTGCATTATGCCTAGTAAATCCCTATATAAGGCGGTTAAAAGGGGTGATTCTCTCACCACAATTCTCTCTCTCCCCCCTCCCTCCCTCCCTCTCTCTTCCCCTAATGAGTTGGAAGAGGAGGAATATGAACGTAGTTCGAGAAGAAGTTAACGATAATAGGTATGTAACTGGGAGGATCAACATTAGTGATTATCATATGTATATGACATATAATTGTTATAGTTTCCTGCAAGAAACTAAAGTTATTATGTTTAATCGATAATGCGTGCTAGTTATGCAGATAAAATCTCTAGCAAGTGCACTAGTTGTATCATGTAATAATTCAACAATGAGTTGAGCTATCGATCCCACAAGGACTAATATAAATTATATCTATCTAAGCTCCACAACTAATGAGAGAAATCAGGTTGTGGTAAAGATGAATTCTTAACAGAAAATGAAGAAAATGAAAGAAAAGAAAAGACTGTGATAACAAGAACCTTCTCGATTAGGATGATGTAAGATGATTAGGGACATAAACAGTTTAACCCAAATTTAACTAATATTTAGTTTAACTCAAATCTTACGAGGAATAGGATCTATCTAAAGTCTCATGTCCTCTCCAGGATGCACCAACTATCTCAACTCTAAATAGATTCTACTGTTCCTCTCCAGGGTGCCAATCCCACAGACCTCACACCTGAATATCCCTCTGGAGAGTGCTACCCAAATGTGGTATGTAATGCTTCGGCTTTAAATTAAAAAATCAATTTAGAAGTTCAAAGAGAATTAAGAGTTTGCTATTCTTCTCCAAGATGCTAGCAAGGATTCAAAATATCAGAGAAATTCATAAAAAGCATTAAACACCGCATTCATACGCATAAGAAATTCACAACTAAAATTAAATCAACAATTAATTAAGGGAAAAAAACTCGGGCAATGCTACGGGATTTGATGTACTATGATAATTATATATACATGATCCATAAAAATTATATATCAATTTTCAATCTAACAACTGGAAGCAATAAATATTTTATACATATTTATCAATTAAGAGACATATATATATATACACACACACACATATATCTGTGTGTGTATAATTAATCTGCAATAACCATCTTTAAGTAATCTCACGACCATCTTTTAGACCTTGGAATTTACTTGATTTGGTAAGATTTATTTGTAAAGAAGTATAAATGTTAAATTATAAATAAAGAGAATTTTTAAGTGTCAGTTTTACATTTATCATTTTGTTTTTGCCTAAGTAATTTTCTAATAAACTACTCCTTTATCTCCTACCCAAGAGTTAATTGTATGAACTTTGTTGCACCCTCGAGCACCCTACCGATTATTCTTCGGAAAATTGGTGGGTTGGTGTTGGGAGGCATTCATCTTTCCTCTCCCTCAATCAACTACTATGTTGTCTTTTCATTTAAAAAAGTTGTGACTATCCTTTTGCTTAGCACTCCTAGCATCCAAGATGATTATTCCCGACAGAAAGATGAAGATATGATAAGAGGAACTTTCGTTTTATTTTCACACTCTAAAGGCCAAAGGCAGAAAGAATGATGCACGCAGAATGAAAATTGAAAAAAAAAAGGAAAATAGACCACGAGTAAGTTTGAAACTGAATTGAGGCAAAAATATAAAAAAATCTCATTTTTTTCAAAGGTAACATGCAATCAAATCTTTTAGTGTTTTTAACATGGATGGTTGTGGCAGGTGATCAACTAATTTGTGGTCATATAATCACACTTAGGGCTAAAGTTTCAATGATTTCAACAAGAGTGTCAATTGTCTATGAATTGATAATAATGTTCAGAATTGATATGCCATAGGGAAGTGTCTAAGTTGAACTAAGCTCATTTTTTTACCACACTAAAATTTATGATTTTTTAGCTTAAATTTCTAATTTCTTGTTTTAAATTTCTAGTCTCTGCTTAAGGACAAGCAAAGGTTAAGCTTGGGGGAATTTCATGACAGAAAATTATCTATATTGTATGTGTAAAATAATGTAAGTGAGTCTAAATGTGTATCTTTTGGAAGCATAAAACTTATTATTCATGTGTTATCTGCACAAATTTATTGATCTCCATTGTTTATTTCTTGTTTTATACAAAGAGGACTCTTACACTTGAGTTATACTTGTATCTTTTTAATTAAGAAAAATAAAGAAGAAGCTCATTTTTGCAATTTCACACCTAGAAATTTTGAGATGACGGCAGTTCGAAGAGAAAAGTCGCACTATACCTTTTACATATTCACACCCGATAGACATCCAACAAATAGAAAGAACCAAGAGGAAAGATGACAATTATTTTTCATTTTTGACAAAACATTTCCTTGAAAAAAAACTTCCTTTGCACGAGAAAATGGACAGGTGGAAAAAGTTTGTAAGAAGTATAAAAAGCAAACAAACCCTAAACTTGGGAGGAGGCAACAACCAAAGGAAGGCAACCACTTTGGGGGAGGAAAAAAGTGGCTAAGAGGTTGTTGGAACTTCATCTCTGAATTTTATTACAATATTTTATTTATATTTTTTGCCAATTTTTTATTCTATAATTTATTTTTAATGCTCAAGATGGAATTAATGTGTGGAATCCGCCATTAGTTCTTATGGAACTTAGTGGCTAAACTCTAGACCTAGAGTGGGAATAGCCAGATGGCTTTTTTTGTTCCTATTTACGTAGTTTTTTATGAATTGATTAGTCATTTTATTCTCTTTTAATTATATGTTCTGTAGAATGATTTATTATTTGTTTGTGATGATCTATTTTGAAGATGTTCAAGTGATTTGGTGATTACTACTTGTGATTTACCATGAATACTCACTTGAAATGATATTTTAATGTTGTGATTATGAGAGGATAGCATCATTTAAGAGAATGTCTTCAAATGAAATCACCTAATTGGGAAAATTAATGAAGCGACTTTCGCATTTTTTGTAGTGCATTGTATTAGGTTTTTGGGTGTCTATACGAGCCATCTCAGAGTTGTTCACTTGAGAGGTTGTCATCTATGTACAAAAATGTTTTGATTATGAGAGGATAACATCATCTAAAGACAGTTAGAAAAGAACCCTTCACTTTGTGATGGTCAAGTTGAGGAGTATCATATCTCTTTGATTTAAACATGCATTAGTGGTAGCAAACATCTTTTATTAATTGGTTTGGTTTCTTTTTTATGTAGTTTAGTACTCGTGTCATATTCAAATTCCATATACATTCAATTCTAATATACTATAATGGATTTTGGGTCACGTCCCAGCACTTCATCATTGGAAAGACAAATTGCTAGAAAGGTAGGGGATTCTAGTTTCCCATAATCGACATCAAGCTTATAATATAATTCTTACTATACATGCATTCCTCCAAATTATCCTAGCACAAACTTCACATTCTATTCGAACTCTCACTAATTGATTAATAAAACAAAATGATGTTGTTTTTTATTTTAGGGTTTTCAGAGGAGCATGAAGTTTCATACCTTTGCACCATGTGCATAATATCCCAACACTTCACGACGAAAAAGAAAAAATTGTAGAAAGTTGGCGGATTCTGAAGCCCACAATTGATAAATGGATTATTCTCTATGGAAGCTTTCTAAAGCAGCTAAAGGGGACACATGGAATTCATAAGGTAGAGGATAAAATGATGGAAACTGTGAGGCTAGGAGTATTTTGGCATTCGGAAAAAGAAGGGAATTGAGAAGTGTGGTTGGTGGACTATGATCATGAAGATGAGAACTAGAGATTTTAGGAAGAATGTTTTATTTTTTTATTTCTGAATATTTACTTCGATGATGGATAACTTTAACTAAAGTTATATTCTAAAGTTAGTCATGCTTATGATGTTCTTGTGATACTTTGCAATCTAAGCTTTTGTTTAACAAAATGATGCATTACTACTTTCTTTTGATACTTGCTTTCTATTATGCTCTACAACTTATAGTGTTTAATACGATAAATGATTTGGAGCTGAAAGGCTATCTTTATTCTATGTTATTAGTGATCCATGAGCTTGCAACCCTAAAGGATTGATTCATTCATTAGAGAGGCAATATGTGGGAGTTCATGAGTTTCGTGGGGATAAGAAACTTGTTTTGATTCAATTTCTTTATGAAGTCTGAAAGGATGAATAAGGAGATATAAGAATTGATGTTACTATATAGGATTTCAGGTATCATTTCCTCTATTTTCTTTGTCTGTAATCTTAGGTTCCTTCATCATTTAGAACAATGTTTTATTCTATGGGTTGTTAGTTGTTCACCATTGGTCGAGTAGTGGAACACTCCTCATCCGCAATTTGTATAGGATGTGTAGATAATTAATTGAAAGGCTACTACTCCTTCTATCTTGGGCTGATGAAAGATTGTGATATATGTTTTTTGTCCTCTGGAATTGACAAATAGGAGAGGACCCTCCATGATTGTGAATTCGACATTAAAAAATCAGCATTGCGGCAGTAGATGAATTCACAATCTTGCATAAATAGGTTTCCTAGTGTGCTTTTCCTCTCTTAGTATTTATGCATTATTTAAACCCTCCATTTAATATCACAAACTCATCACATGAAAATACTTGAAGTAGACACTAACTCTACATCTTTATTATTATCAAAGTCACTAGTAATTATTTTAGCTTTTGTTAGTAGTTTCGTTTTTGTCTTTATAATTCCAAAGATATGAAAAATAGTCTAGGTTGATACTTGCTTAGTTCCACTTCAATGATTTCATTTCCTAAACGTAAAACCTTTTAGTTTAATTGTTCAATTAGGAATCTTGACTTACTACAACTATTTTGGTCCTCTTTATGGATTTTGATATTTGAAATACTGTAACGAATGTTGTGCACTTGCAGCAAATAATGTGTGTTTAGGGATTTTAAAATTGGTAATTTCAGTTTTCACAAATTTGCATATTTATTGTCACAACTCACAACCATGTTACATCGATTGTGTATGAAACTAAATCTGACACATAATTAGACAAATAACATCAATTTTTTTATGACGTTGCCGGGAGGCAATAGCTTATTTTAAGGATAGCCACTTTACTAGCTAAGCTCATCATTTTCATTATATTGTAATACCTAGTTTAACTAAACTTTTGTAACTATTTGTTTTCAATTTTGTTTTGTTCACTATTTTTTTTTTCAATTTATGTTAACTTCTGAATCATATGTGGGAAAACTCTTCTGTTATGAAACTAGATAGGGTTCACAAAAAGGAAAGCAACAAAGATTAGTTAAGAGAGATACTTAATTAATTTCTGACTAGAAGTTAAATTTTCTAGATTAACTATTGCTGAATCATCCATTACACACATCTTGGATTCCGCACCAATTATCTTGTTGTTAAAATTTGAGATTGGAACACTTGAACCTAACAAATCGTTTGAATGACGAGTTAGGGATGGATGTTGAGGGTTACTAATGGATGAGTTGAGAAGAGTTATTATAACACAAGTTTGGCTATTATATTTTTTAACGGTATAATGGTTATGAAAGGTTATAAGAACTTTTAAAACCACCATATTTCTATTCCATCGATTCCGTGAAATTGAATGAGTTAGACTTTTTATTCCAAACTTACCCTCAATCTCATTTATTATTTTCAACTATTTTTCTCATTCTTCTTAATGCACGCAAGCAAAGATCCTAGTTCTTGTACATAGTTTGTAAAATATTAATTCTCTAGTTTGAAAGTTATCAATATATAAACGTCATTCCTCATATTATAAAGTATAAAAGAGTCTTTTTTTAATAAAAAATATTCTTTTTCTATCGATCTCTTAAATTTTTATCCAAACAAAATGTTGGCTATCTTATGCTATACATTATCATTTATTTTTATCCCAACATAGGTTAAAATAATCTTCCTCAATTTGTAACTTTTCAATTCTTCTTAACCTTCTTCAACTTATTCATCATCCTCCTTTCATCACTAAACATCCAACTAAGTGTAAGGGTTAAATGGGATAGGGTGGGGAGTTATAAGTTTAAAGGGTCTTAAGAAAACTAACCCATGTTTGGATACAATTTTTTTTTAAAAAATTAAGTAGGGTGAGTTGGTGGTTTGAAGTCCATCAAATAACTTAAATTTCAACCCATCAATTTAGTGGTAATTGATGGGTTATAAATTTTTATACCCATTTTATCCTTACTCATATTTTCTAATCATAAATTAAACATAAGGGTAAACAATACTTTTAAATCAATTAACCCTTTGAACCCCATGATTTAATTTTTTTATCCAAATAACATGTGATTTAATCTAACTTGTCATTATCATTCAATTCTTATCCAAACATGAATTTATTAATAATCCACCACACTCTACTTCACCAACCCTTACTCTACTCCTATTCCACCCTTTCATTACTAAATATCCAAACAAAGCCTAAGTCTCCTGCTATGATTCTAAATTCTAAAACTCTAGACATACCACCGGATCAAGATCAAGATCATAGAGTAAATAGTCACCAAGCAACTAATCCACCAATCCAAGGTTCAAGATGTTTGAAGGACTCTTATCCCACCTATTGCTATGAGAACTCAAGTTGCAAGAGGATTAGCTCTGGCTAACTTCCAATTTCAACCATACTTATTCACAGTGGTGCAACATGATAAGTTTGGGGAGATGCTACAAAAAGATCCTGCACAATATTTGAATAATTTCAAGAAAATCAGCGATACTCTTCAGTCAACAACATTCCATGCATTCCATGGGCTTTCTATGTGAGATTCCCTTTTCTCTTACACTATGTTTAGATTGAGGGTAATGGAGCATAATGAAAGGGAGGGTAATAACTAACCTTGTTTGGATAATAATTTTTAGGAGGAGAAAGTTAAAAATTAACCCTCTTTCCCCTCCTAACTAACTAAAAATGATTACCCCCAAATTGGGGTTGAATGGAGGGTAAAGAATTTTACCCTCCATTCTTTCCTTCCATTATCTTTTCCTCCCTTTCCTTCCCCTCCCCTCTTATATCCAAACATACCCTTACACTATGTTTGGATTGAGGGTAATGGAGAGTAATGAAGGGAAGAGTAATAATTAACCTTGTTTGGATAATAATTTTTAGGAGGGGAAAGTTAAAAATTAACCCCCTTTCCTCTCCTAACTAACTAAAAATGATTACCCTCAAATTGGGGTTGAATGGAGGGTAAAGAATTTTACCCTCCATTTCCTTTCCTCCCATTACCTTCCCCTCCCCTCCCTTCCCCTACCCTCTTATATCCAAACATACCCTAAGGGAAAGGAGGGGAAGGTAACGGGAGGAAAGGGAATGAAGGTTAAATTTTTTTACCTCCATTCAACCCCAATTTAAGGGTAATAATTTTTAATTAGTTAGGAAGATAAAGGAGGTTAATTTTTAACTTTCCCTTCCAAAAATTTATTATCCAAACAAGATTAATTATTATCCTCCCCTTCTTTACCCTCTTTTCCCCTCAATCCAAACACACCATTAAAAGTGGAGAACACTCAAACTTGAGGAGGTTAATAAATAGGATATTTTTGTTGAGAATTTCCTAGCTGAAACTTTCCACCGAGTAAAACACCCCGCCTACATAATTTATGTTAACTAGATATTGAAAATCTCGATGAAGCATGGCAAAGATTTCAAAAAAATAATCT
The DNA here is from genome assembly GCA_001647135.1 of Pontederia paniculata. Classification (NCBI taxonomy): domain Eukaryota; kingdom Viridiplantae; phylum Streptophyta; class Magnoliopsida; order Commelinales; family Pontederiaceae; genus Pontederia; species Pontederia paniculata. The sequence continues at coordinate 9,186 of LTAE01009270.1, forward strand.
CTTCTATCATATCAAGGGATTTGAGAGACGATAGTTACTGAATTACTTTCACTCAAGACCGAATTATCCCACATCAATTGCATGTGACAATGATATAAGAGTGTTTGCTACTACTAACAATGATGAGGCCTAGCTAAAAATCATTAGTATATAAAACATGAGAGAGCTAGAAGACCAAAAGAAAAAAAAATCAACTGGATGAACTATTCAAAAAGCACTTGGCAAGTTGAACCTATTATGTCAAATTAGCTTGATTGGAGTGACTGAATTAAGATGTGTTATATGTGAAAATCCTAAGCATAATGCAGAAACCTGCAATCTTCTACTTTAGAGCATGACTAGCACATTGATCAAGTGAATGCTTATGATACTTATACTATTAAATCTTTACCAGACCTCTTGAAAATAAAAATCATTCATTCTTTTTAAGGAGAATCATTATCAGAATATCCCTAATCAAAGTCAGAATTAACAACCTAAAATTTTGCCATAATCTTTCTAGGTCCAAGATACAAAACATTATTGAGGCAATAATAAAATAGCAAGAAGAGTAAATGATGCAGGTGAATAGTAAAATTAATCAACTTGTTATTCACAACAAATTTTTGGAAAACTAAATTACTTGATATGCAAATTCATCCACAAATAGATCCCGGTCCACTTTACCTAGATAACTGAAGTCAAATTCAAAGGAGCAAGATCAACATAGTCTCAAGGAGTGAAAATAATCTTCTAGAAAGAAAAACAATTGTCATTAATCCTCAACACCTACCTATGCTTGAAGCCAATTTGACTGATATAGTAATGCGCAAACATCAACAGGATTCAAAAACTCCCGAACAAACTCGCATCTTTTTAGTTACAAAAAGACAATCTAATAGGTCCAACCAACTTCAAATAAGGATAAAATTCAAACCATCATTAAACTTTCTACACTACAAGTGTTATCATTTCCTTAGAGAATGTTGAAGTGCTTGTATGAACAACATTTCATTAATTTCATGAAAGAAATGAATAAACTTCAAATCAAAAGACCTTTTGTAGAAATTCTTCAATAGATGTCAGCATATGCATAGTTTTTGAAAACTATAATATCTATAAAAGAAGATGAATGTGAATGAAACCGTAGCACTTCAACATAGAGAATATCAATGTTATTATCCTTAATAAATTGACAATGTTGTTATCCTTAACAAATTGCTAACCAAGTTGAAAGATCCAAGAAGTTCCTTTATTTCTTGTGAGGCAGATCACCTACCAGTCTAGTATACTAAAACTGTGGACAACATAGCATATGGAGATACAATAACTGCTTATTGCAGATACGAGATTAGTGACTAATTTAATTATTCAAGTTGGTTACAAAGGCACAAAACATTTGAAGTCTCCACAAAGCACATGGTGATAATGTTTGCATAACACTGATCCTCAGCAACAAGTCATCGAAAAGCAGTAGCAGAGGAATAAAATGCTCAATGATATAGTATCGTCATATGCCAAACATCAAGTCCATGACTTTTGATACAACTGATCTTGTAGGGGATGCAATGGCTCCTGCCTGGTTGTGACTTTTGTCACTGATCTTGCTGATGATGCTTTCTTTAAAATGAGGGCAGGGACTTGGATGAAATGGACTTCCAGCAGTATAGCTTCTCATTCTTGCAGATTCCGAGGGTAAAGGAACCATGAAACCCCTATTATTATTGCTCTCAAAGCTCTCATTAAGGTACTGTAGCTGCTGAGGATCCATGGGTTTCACCCCTATTATTAAGACACTATTAATCTGGCTGCCATGCTTTGCTAGAGCTTTTTGTGCATCATATCGACTCTGGAAATAACAGGAAATACAAGAGGGATCAGTTGGTAAACTTTTGAGTTCTAATAAGGATACTACAAAAGGGAAGTTGTTTTTGGACGAATGCAAAAGGGAATTTTGATGGCATGATAATCAAAGAAATTATAGTTTGCTTCATGTGCCATTATGAAATTTTGATCATTTTGGAACAAATATTCCTAACAGTCATACACAGTGCGGTTGATTCCAATTGATACTCATATCTGATTTGTTCTATCAGGCATATCTTCTATTTTTGAAAGTTTTCCCACCAATATAAAACAACTAGAGAACCAAGTTGCCAAGGAATGCTTATTGACAATACAAGTCCATATGCTTTTGTTGATCTGAGGAATGACTTTCAAGATTTATCTAATATGATTAAAATTATATAAAAATCGATAGGTTACATTGGTCCTATGATTTGCAACCCTACACAATATTTATTTACAAAAGGAATGTTTACAATCTCCCCCATAATCCTCCTATCTGCTTAAATAAATCCTTGGATCAAATGACCGACTGTCAGTGCCAGTCTCTCTTTTGATTATTTATTCATTTTTTTGTAAATTCTTCTCATTTAACAGCATCAAGTTCTCCCAGAAGCAAAGGAGACAATCAAAATATGCTTCCATAAAAAAAAATATGCTTCCATCAAGAAAAGAAAAAACAAGATAAGAGGCCTGGCTCAATACAATTCAAATCAGATTGGCACAAATTATATTGAGTTTTGAGAAACATTTATAACAGCATATAAATAATTAAAATACCAGTTCATACATACAAAAAAAATGAATAACCACTTTCTTCTTACTAATGTGAGACTAAATCATCCTGATAAGAGAACTTAAGTACCTGGTATAGAATATGCATCCAGTTGGCATCCCTTGGACCTAATATGTGTTTCAGGATCACTCCACATTTCTCAAATTCGTGCAGCACCAAGTTAGTATCCCCAAGTGAAAATCTAAATGAACAAAAAGAAAAATAGTGATAAGCACAATTTGATCATTAAATCTGGATGGTTGCTCCTCTATTCTCAAGAAAATGAAGCATTAGAATTAAAAAAAGAAGTATAACAATGAAAACTGCAATAAAAGATATGCAGACGACAATGAGCAGGTACATGACTCTTATACTGAATTACAACAACAAATCCAATATAAAACAACTTAGTAGAAATGATCTAAAACTGATGCAGTGCACAGGTGAAAACCTAAAAAACAAGCAGCAGAAGGCACGGTGAAAATGCTTTTATGCATAATTCCCTTTCTGAGCTTTCTCACTCACAGTAAATTGGCAATATAATGAACATTGGAAGATAACATGGATTTAGCTAGAATTTAAGACTTCATAATCTCCTAAATCATCAGCTCCATTCTCCTACTCACCTCCTCCCATTTCCTCTTGTCCACCATCCTTACATTTTTTTCCCTTTTTTAATGTTTCCTCCCTCATCTTGACTACCTTCCGACATAAAAGATTCCACCTAACTTCTAGATCGTACGAATTTGCAGCCATGATAAGAAATGAGCTCACAAGGAGATCTCATGTACCTAAAGATGATAACCTTACCCCTGAAAAAGAATGACAACTGGTTGGCTGATTCATATTATAACTTCAATGTTAATTATTAAAAGATGATTTTTATTGTTTGCGGCAAAGAATATTTTAGTAAGGCCAAAAAATTATTGCCAAGAAATTTCAAACGATCATTCATCTCACCAAGTTCGCTACATTGTTCAAAATTAGAGAAGGGATTTGAAATGATTAACATACTACAAAATGGTATCAAATGAGTGCAAAACCTTCCAAAAAATGAGAGTAGTGAATTCATATGCACAAGAAAAGAAAAGAAATACAAATCTTATGAAGCAAGAACTCAAACTAAAAGGCTAGAATCTAAAAGCAGATTTGAGAGTAGTGTGTGTATTCACATAGAAAATTATACATCTAAAAGGCTAGCTTCATAATGGAGTAGCAATCAACACCTCGGTTTATTTGAGGACATAAGTAAATAGCTTGAGTAACTTTTTTTTCAAGAAAAAGTTTTGAGCTTCTGATAATATCCAATTGCACAAAAGTAAACGGAAATTTTGCTCTTGAACAATACATATAAGGAAATTTATAGAAAGACTGCAACTTTTTATGAAGTATCAAAAGAACAGAGGTCCATACCCAAAAACAGTAACCCATTCCTCTTCGTCCTTGATCCCCTGGACGAGAGGCAAGCTACTCCGCTGCACCTCTGGCTTCGCAACCTCCCTAGGCGGTGGAAGAACGATCAACGCCCCTGGATTGACTACGCCGTCTACTGGCGATCCCTTCCCCTTCTCAACCCGCTCCCCAACGCCAGTGCTATTGGCAGGAGACCACCATCCGGAACCCCCGGCTGCGCTCTGCTGCCGAAGGAGCTGCGGACCCCCGTCCACGGAGGGGGCGGGGACAGCGGCCGCGCCAGCTACAGCGCCATCGCTTGCCTCTTCCCTGGGCTTAAGAGGAGAAGGGGTAGACAAGAAGTACCCACGGGCGGGGGTCGACGGGGTTCGGGAGTCCAGCGGCGAGGGTAGCGGCGGGAAACCGGGCTCGGGGGAGAAATCGAGGCGGTCCTCGAGGGTGAAATTTATAATATCTCCAAAATGCACCTGAAATGTGGACGAAGATGACTTTAGGAATGCTACTAAATATGTTATCTATCTACATGATCATGCATTGCATGAGAACTTTATAAAAATAAAATTAAAATTTTATAATATCTCCAAAATGCACCTGAAATGTGGACGAAGATGACTTTAGGAATGCTACTAAATATGTTATCTATCTACATGATCATGCATTGCATGAGAACTTTATAAAAATAAAATTAAAATTTTATAAAAGGTTAAAGTCTAATTTAAAATAAAAAATAATAAACTATAATAAATGTTAAATGCACTAGTAGATTATAATATGTTCAATACTGTACTAATTAGGGGAGAACACGGGCCTGGACGGCCCGGTTGCCCCGGTCCGAACCGACCCGATTTCTCAAAAAAAAAAATTTGGTTCGATTAAAAGAAATAATTGATAGTCTTTTTTTGTTTCCTTAATTTTTTTATATTTTTTTATTTAATATATGTGGTTGGGTCATATTCAATATATGATTGTTTATCTTTTGATTTTTAAGAGGTAATATGATTCAATCAACTTAAAAATATTTGAAGTACGAAGATTAGGTATATATATATATATATAATTTTTGATTCAATATTAAATGTTAAATATATTTTTTGCACAAGGTCTTGCACGCATTTGTTAAAAAAATTTGATGAAAACATTTGATTTGTCAAAGTTAATTTTTATTTTTTCTTCTATTAGTTTATAATAAAGAATTATACATTGAATATTTTTTATAAAAGTATAATATTTTTTTTGTGTAATTCATAAGTATTTGAGTCTTCATATTTCAAAAAAAATTTAAAATTAATCGAGACTTCCCGATCTAAATCTCAACCTCTCGAACCGGATATTGATTTCAACAGGGACATGAATGGGAGTAGTTCTCTTTTCCGATAAAAATTGGGTCAGTACCGGGTGACTTTATTCCCAACCCGAACCCGATATGCTCACCCCTAGTACTAATCAAAACAATGACTTATTTTTATGGTTATGACATTTAACATTCTATTATTATATTTTTCGCATCTAACCTAATTATAAATTTACAAATTTTACTCCCTCAATTTATACTGAATTTTCAGCCAAGTCCATTCTTCAAATTTCATTCAAAATTTTTTTTAACTTTATATTTTAAATAATTATAAACTGGCATTTGTAACATTTCTTTTAAATATAAGAAAATATTAAATAAAAATAGAAAATAAGTGTTTAAAAATAAAATATGAAAAATATATTTTTTTTCACATAAAATTTCGATGACTTTTAAAAAAATTTACATGCAATTTTATTACAAAAGTTTCAATGAATTGGTTTTTTGCAATTATGGAATTCTTTATTGAATATGCATGAATAATATTTAAAAAATAGGAAAATGTGAACTTTTTCCAGAATGATTTTCTAATATTTTATATTATTACTTGAATCATGAGTGCATGATTTATTAAAAAATTATCATGAATCGATATTTTGCAATTATTAGCTTGTATATAAAATTGATTATGCACATTTGTTGCTCAGGAAAATAGGAGATATGACAAAGTTATAGAATATTTTTTTCTCATATTTTGTGATATTAGTTGAGAGTTATATGCATAATAATTGCTAAAACGAGATATTATGCAATTTTTTTATTTTTATGTAAAATTAAATATGCATGTATGATATTCAGAAAAATAAGAAAATATAGAAATTTTATTTTGGAATAATTTTTTATGATATTTTGAATATTATATGCATGTTTTTTATTGCCAAGATAAAAGTCTGTGTAATTATTACACTAATTTTTTTGTGAAATTAGCAATATTTTTACTGAAATTCAATTAAAGTTTTGCATGCTTGTAAAAATGACACATTTTCAAATTTGATATAATTAATATGTAACGAATTTGTATGATTAAATCCATATCACGTAATGGATAAATAAACATTTTATGATTTGTTTCATGATAACCTACAAGTTAGAATTACTTGAATTTGCAATTAGTTAGGCTAATTACATAAATCTAGGTGACACTTGGCGACAATGAAAATGAGAAGTCTTTTTGTAGAACTTTTAAATTCAATAATGTCACACTAATCAATGTCTTTCCATCAAGTGGTGCATGACACAAAATGTCTATTTAGAATGTTCAAATCGAACTGACTAGATGTATTATTGATGTATACTCTCGAGATAAGGTTAATTGGTATTGACAGGGACGAAACCAAAAAAAAAAATTAGTGAGTCAAAGATAATAAAAGAATATATAATTTAATATTAATAGGAAAACATTGAATAAATCATTAAATATCAAATCATATTACCCACTCCAACATATTATAAATTCAAATGAAATTTTACTTAATATAATTTCAGTTTAAAATTAAAATTCATTTTAATCCCAACAAATTAAATGACCAATATATTAGAGAATTAGTCATGTATCATTTCATGAAATTATATCAATGCACAATAAGAAAATGTCAATAATATGTGATTTGTAAATTAAATAGCAACTCTTCTTACTACAAATTCATTTCATAAAATAATATTATTTCTTATTAGACTAATTAAATATGATGATGATGCTAATATAAGTAAAAAGTTAAACACATAATTCTCAATATAAAATCTAAAAAATAAATAAATAATTTTAAAATATTATGTTGGCAAGTTATATGCGTAACAATGAAATTTTAGTTTATGTTGAATTCATTTCTCTTCCGTCAATTTCCTTCAATCTCTTAATTTCATTTTTTATTTATATTTTACCTATTTTCCTTTATTTGGTGCTGATAATTTTAACTTTTAAACTCTTATCTCAATTATCTACCATGTGTTTTTTACTCTTTAAAATTTGTTCACTTACACGAGTAGTAAAGCCCATGAATATAATAACTTGTGATTACATGATTATGTAAATTGCACACGGCAAACAGAAATGAGGAGGATAAAGTTCTGGGACCACTGCACCACCACCCCCCCCCCCC
>LTAE01009272.1:0-13639 GCA_001647135.1 Pontederia paniculata
ATTGTTTGCAAAAGTGGTTATTGGGGTAAGCTTTTTCGGGAATGGGGTCAATCTAAATGAATATACCTTTTCCTGTCGTCAGTAGCCATCCCTGTTTATTGACAAAAATCTATTACAAAGTGTCACGAAAAGATACGCAGACAATATAAATGGAAAATAAAAGACGGTTGTGTAACACCACAAATCAACACGACTTGTGTTGGCACAATACTCTCTGTGTTGGCACAACACAGTCCATGTTGGCAGTTCGAGTTTAATTAAAACTATAATAATTTAATTTGTGGGATTTCAAGATTTAAATTCAAATCAATTAAATCTGAGAATTGATTAGATAAGATTGATTAGTTTGTTTAAATTATAGAATTCAAATTTGAAATTAAAATTTGAATTAAGCTGAGAAACTCTCATCCCTATGCCTATAAATAATAGCATAGAGAGTCTCACAATTTTTACTTTCTTTTCCAAAGCACTAGCCGCCAAGTTTTCTCTCTAGGTAAGGTTTCTCTCTTCTACGATTCTTTCTCTCTTCGCTTCTCTCATCCTAGAACTATGCCCAAACCTCTAGAAGAACGTGAAGGAGATCAAGAGCAGTAGATAAGATTAAGAGGACATTGTTGAATGACCAAGAACAACCCTACATGATTCAGTATGTAAATAGGCAGATCCCAATATATAGGTTGTTATGATAATTAAATTACATGTTAGGATTCATGCTAGACGATTATAATTTAATATAATGATTGGGTTGTCTAAGACATGATTTACTGCCTAGATGAATAGATTAATTCGGCCAAAATTTATTCAGTGTTTATGTACAATAATTAATGTCATAATTAAGAACATGACAGCGGAACATGGACTGTGTCTCCTCCGACACGGCCCTGGTCCGTCTAAGATAACGTCGCGTATGTCGGCGCAGACATGAACTCATCGTGTTGACGGCGAACACGGACAGTGTCCACACAGGACACGGTCGTGGCTTAACATGATGAAACCTTAACGCCGTCGTTTCGTGGAATGCGGCCTGACGCACCGGACACGGCTTACGTCATCTAGCGAATGATCGCATTTCAGAATAAAGTATTACCTTATGATAATTGAATATTAAAGATGTATAACATGGCCCGCTTTGACCTAACACGGTCTGCGTCGTCGAAGATGATGAAAAGATGACCCTAATGTCAGCCGTGAAAATAGACCGAGTTGATAACCCGACCGCATTGCCCTAATGCGTCGGCCAACATATTTTAATAATGAAACTTGATGACGACGCAACAGCGGCGAAGTACGGACACGGCCTAGAAATGGCATGTGTCCTAAGAGGTTGATTTTAATATGAAGATGATGATCAAAATGGTCGTTTACGAAGTTGAATTCAGCACCGAACACGGACCATGTTCGTGGCCGACATGACCTGTGTCGGCGCTGCTGAAATGCTAATGATGATGAATTATTCTTGATGATTAATGATTAACTATGTGGACAAGATAAAGGATCATCATGCTTCACCTAATTAAATGTTGAGGTCTTTATATATCGTTAAGTTTTGGGAGCGCAATGATGTTTAAGATAGGACGGGTAGGGCAGTTGTCACTCAATTCTTGTTGCTTGGCTTCTCCCAGCACTGCAACGAAAGGATTTCTCGAGCATCCCATGTTGGTCATGTCTTGTTCACCCCCATTGACCTATGGCGAGACCTCCAAGACTCATGAGCAATTCAAAGTCACCAAAATAACCCTCAAAGTCATTTCAAAGGCACTAATGAGATAAGTCAAAGATAACAAAGATAATCACTTGGTCTAAATATTTCATTGGTATATTGCATTAGAGGATTAGGATTTACTAACGAAAGATTGAAGTAAGATGAATTATGATCGATCGATGAAAAAACATGATGATTAATGATGATAATGATGTGGAGTAATGGATGTTTGGCCCTTTGTCTTAGCTTACTCCTTAAGTAAAAATAATAATTGGAGTGATTGATGTTTGGCCATAGCCATAGCTCACTCTTTATGTAAAGTATGCTCAGAGTGATTGATGTTTGACTATTAGTCATAGCTCACTCTTGATGCAAAGATGTTAAGATGTTAAGTAAGAAAGATGATAAATTATGAAAAATGATAAGTTATGAAAGATGATGTTATGTAAGATGTTAAGATGATGCATGAAATCATAAGATGATGATCAAAGACAAGTAAGAAATGTAAGAAAGCTAAAGAAAGGAATAATTGACCTTTTGATTTTATCATTAGCTTATTCCTGTAATTTTTATTTATTATGTCATGTTTATTTATTGATTGCCTTACATACTGGTCTTCATAGCTCATGGATATTTCTCTTCCATGTATTGTATCCTACAGGTGAGTAGTATGCAATACATGATGCTGGTGGTGCATGCGGCGACTAATGCTCGTGGTGACTGACTTTGCACATGTCTAGTGATCATTAGTGTCTCTTCTTGTAGTCTTTCTTTATTGAGTTGTTCTAGTCAGACTTTTGAGATATTTATTGATGTAAGACTTCCACATATTTTTTCTTATGTTATAAAAAGAGTTTTGGACTCCTTAAAGTTTTTATCTATTCTGCATTTTAGTTGACCAAGTCTTGTTAGTCAACATTTAAGTCAAGATATGTATGATGTCGTAGCGCTCCTAGCAGGGCATTCTGCCATGTGGCAGGATGGTCTTTTGGGGGCGTTAAAGTTAAGATATCAGAGCCTAACATCGGGACTCTTTTGGCGTCCCATTGTATTAGAGTGTCATGTGCAAAGCATCACGAGCAGTCGCAACACCAACTAGAAGTAAGTTTTTTTTGTAAGGCAATAAGATTATTATTATTGACATGATTATTTTATGACATAAGTAGATGACTCCTAAACATGTTGTTAGACATTAGGTTAGAGTCACCGAAGATCAGGAAGGAACTCTCATCTCCTATGTAATGTTTGAATTTTAACTTGAGTCCTTCCCTATTGATTTTAGAGAGGTCATATAATGGAGGAATTGTATTATCCCACGTTAGAAATTTTCAATGGTGATGTTCAAATTACTTAATGAGAAGTTAGATTAAGAAAAGAAAGTCCATAACATATTAATGGTGGGAAAATTAATAGTTTCCAATCAATAGGGTGTGATCAATGATTGCCAATGTGACCTAAAGAAAGTTTCTCTAGAATGAGTGAGAAAAACATAGCTAGAGTCACTGTAAATGTCTTATTATATTCGGGTGTTATGCACTCGCTTATATTTAGTGACTAGGTCGCTATGTTGGACTCACTTTTACTCAACATGAAATGTATAATAGATATCACTATACCCATGGGTACCCATCCATGAAGTAATTCCTAATGGAAGGGAAGGACTATTCAGTATATCTGATAGTCATTCTCACGAAGGAGTATGATGAGTATGGATTGATTGTCCTACCATAATGCTATGCTCCTATGTAAGAAGAAGGTGGTCATAAGCTCTCACGACAAGCATCAAGCAACGATAAGAGGAAGGACCACAAATGACAACAAGATGTTAATAACGACAATGCAAGCACAACAGATGCTCGAGAGTGGATGCAAAGGCTACTGGCTAGTGTGATCAGCACTTAGCATAAGGAGAAGGATCCACAGCAGTTGGATGTTGTCAGAGAGTACTTGAACGTTTTTTCAGAAGACATCTATGGCTTGCCACCACAAAAAGAAGTGGACTTCATGATAGAGTTGTTACCAAACACAACTCCAATCTCAAAGGCACACTACAAGATGGAAGAAACTACAAGAGCTCCTCAATAAGGGTTTTATCAAACCGAGTGTTTCACCTTGGGGCGCTCCGGTCTTGTTTGTGAAGAAGAAGGATGGCTCTCTCAAGTTGTGCATCGACTACAGGATGCTCAAGAAGGTCACCATCAAGAACAAGTATCCTCTACCAAGGTTTGATGACCTTTTCAATCAACTATCCAAGGCTACAGTATTTTCAAAGATCGATCTGAGGAGTGGCTATCACCAATTGAAGGTTGCAGAGGAAGATGTGTCAAAGACTACATTCAGATCTAGATAAGGGCATTATGAATTACTGGTGATGCTTTTTGGATTGACAAACGCACCTGCCGCGTTCATGGATCTGATGAACAGGGTGTTCAGGTCCTACTTGGATCAATTTATCACTGTCTTTGTAGATGACATCTTGATCTACTCATCGAGCCTAGAGGAACAAAGAGAGCATCAGAGGATTGTATTAGAAACTTTATGACAACATTAGTTATATGCAAAGTTATCTAAATGCGAGTTTTGGTTAGACTAGATTATGTTCCTCGGGCACATCGTGTCAAAGCAAGAGATTGTGGTGGACCCGACAAAAGTTGAAGCTGTCTCAAATTGGTCACCGCCAAGAAATGTCGGGGAGATTCACAGCTTCTTGGGACTAACAGGATACTACCAAACAGTTTATCAAAGACCTCCAAGATCGCATCGCCTTTGACAAACTTGACTAAGAAAGGAGTTAAGTCTGTCTGGTCCCAAAAGTGTGAGCAGAGCTTCTAGGAACTGAAGTTCCGGCTGACTACTGCACAAGTACTCACCATCCCTTCTAGGAGTGGTGGATATGTGGTGTATATTGATGTTTGTGGCACAGGTCTTGGTTGTGTACTCATGCAGCATGGAAAGGTTGTGACATATGCTTCTAGGCAACTCAAGAAGCATGAAGTTAACTATCCCACACACGAACTAGAGTTTGCAGCAGTGGTTTTTGCCTTGAAAATATGGAGTCACTACCTATATGGCGAGAACTTTGAGGTCTACACATATCATAAGAGCCTGAAGTATATCTTCACACAAAAAGACCTCAACATGAGACAACAAATATGGATTGAGTACTTGGCAGACTTTGAGATAAGAATTGGATATCATTCAGGGAAGGACAACTCAGTCGCAAATGCACTAAGCATGAAGTGGGAAGGAGAACTTGTCAGCATGAGGGTACACATGTGGAACCAACTGAAGGACATAATCATGTGGAACCCAAGACCTAGCAGGACTGAAGCTACATTGATGGTTCATCAAGTGCAATCAGACTTGGTGAACATAATTATGATTGCCCAAGCAGTTGACCCAGAGTTTGTCCACATGCGCAGGAGGTACAGCCATGAAGCTCAAGACTTTGTCATGTCCGTGATGGCGGGATCAGATACAAAGGTCGCCTATGGGTTCCAAGTTTGCAACACTTAGAAGGGTGGTGCTGAATGAAGGTCACAAGTCAGAGTTTGCCATCCACCCAGGAAGCACTAAAATGTATAAAGATTAGCAAAGGACCTACTGGTGGAATAACATGAAGAAGGAAATTGTTGAATATGTATTCATATGCATCATTTGTCAGCAAGTTAAGATTGAGCACCAGATGCCCTATGGTATGCTCAAGCCCTTGAGCATCCCGGGGTGGAAGTGGGAACATATAGTGATGGACTTTGTGACCAGCTTACCCAGATCTAAGAGAGGCAATGATGCGATATGGGTAATTGTAGACAGACTCACTTAGTCTGCACACTTCATCCCCATCAAATGGAAGCAATCAGTGGAGAGCCTGATGGACTTATATGTTAGAGAAGTCATCATGTTGCATGGGATCCCAGTGACCATAGTATCTGACATAGACCCCATATTTACAGCTAGTGTTTGGGACTGAACTTTAGTACGACATCCCATCCACAAAAAGATGGACAATCAGAGAGAATGATCCAAACACTAGAGGACATGCTTAGAGCATGTGCACTGGATTGGCATGGCACCTGGGATGATCACCTACCACTGACCGAGTTTGCCTACAATAACAATTACCACTCCAGCATCTGCATGGCCCCGTACGAAGCTCTTTATGGAAGACCCCGTCGATCACCAGCATGTTGGAGCGAGATAGGCGAGAGGAAGCTGACAGGCCAGATGTTATACAAGAATATGCTGATCGGGTGGACCTCATCAGAAAAAGGATGAAGACTACGTAGAGAAGACAGAAGGCGTATGCTGACAGAGGACACAAAGAGCAAATTTTTCGAGTGGGAGACAAAGTGATGTTGAAGGTCTCCCCAACGAAAGACGTCATGAGGTTCAACAAATGAGGTAAATTGAGCCCTCATTATGTAGGTCCCTTCGAGGTGCTCGAGATAGTTGGAGAAACAACATGTCAACTAGCACTATCCCATTCCTATGGGCGAGTGCACGACGTCTTCCAAGTCTTTATGCTCAGAAAATACCAGCACGATGATGCCAACTTCATTATGATGGAGGAGCCCAACCTGAAGGAGGATCTCACTTATGAAGAGCAACCAGTGAAGATCCTAGAGTGTCGCCTGCAACACCAAGGAAACAAGAAAGTGACAGTAGTCAAAGTGGCATGGAGTCGATGCCGAGATAACGAAGCAACTTGGGAGATGGAATCCGAGATGCGCAAGGGATTTCCAGCATTATTTGGTAAGCCTCTCACATTGTCCTGAATTCGAGGACGAATTCTTTTTTTAAGAGGTTTATTATGTAACACCACAAATCAACACGGCCTTTGTTGGAACAACACGGCTCGTGGTGGGAGAGATCAACACAGCCTGTGTTGGCACAACACGACCCGTGTTGGAAACTGTCAAGTGGCAGTCTGAGTTTAATTAAAATAATAATAATTTATATGTGGGATTTTGGGATTTAAATTCAAATTAGTTAAATTTGGAATTGATTAGATAAGATTGATTAGTTGGTTTAAATTACAGAATTCAAATTTGAAATTAGAATTTGAATTAAATTGAGAAACGCTCATCCGTACGCCTATAAATAAGGCCATAGAGAGTCTCACAATTTTTACTTTCTCTCCCAAAGCGCCAGGTTTTCTCTCTCTCTCTCTAGGTAAGGTTTCTCTCTCTTAGGTTTCTCTCTTTCTCTCCTCCCTTCTCTCTTAGAACTATGCCCAAACCTCTAGGAGAACGTGAAGGAGATCATGAGCACTAGAGAAGATCAAGAGGACGCTGTTGAAAGACCAAGAACAACCCTACATGATTCGGTATGTAAATAGGTGAATCCCGATAGATAGGTTGTCTTGATAATTAAATTTCATGTTAGGGTCCATGCTAGATTATTACAATTTAATATGATGATGATTAGGTTGTCTAAGACATGATTTACTGCCTAGATGAATAGATCATGCAACCAGAATTTATTTAGTGTTTCTGTACAATAATTAATGTCTTAATTAAGAACATGACAGGGAACACGGACCATGTCTCCTCTGACACGGCCCGCGTCAGTCTAAGATAATGCCGCGTATGTCGGCACAGACATAAACTCGTCGTGTTGAAGGCGAACATGGACCGTGTCCACCCAAGACATGGTCGTGGCTTTTTATGATGAAACCCTAACGACGTTGTTTCGTGGAAAACGACCTGATGCACTTTATGATAATTGAATATTAAAGATGTATAGCATGGCCTGATGCATCTGACGTAATGACCGCATTTCGTAATAAAGTATTACCTTATGATAATTGAATATTAAAGATATATAGCACGACCTGCTTTGACCTAACACATGTCCGTGTCGCCGAATATGATGAAAAGATGACTCTAAGTCACGATCGTGAAAATGGACCGAGTTTGTGACACGACCGCATTGCCCTATCGCGTCAATCGACATATTTTAATAATGAAAATTGATGACGACGCGACCGCGGTGAAGTACAGACACGGCCTGGAAATGACACTGTCTTAAGAGGTTGATTTTAAGATGAAGATGATGATCAAAAGATGCAAAATGGACTGTGTCTTCACCCGATACAGACCACGTCAACTCGCCGAAATGACCGTTGACGAAGTTGAATTCAGCACCGAACACGGATCGTGTCTGTGGCCGTTGCGGCCTTGTCGGCATTGCTGAAATGCTAATGATGATGGATTATTCCTGATGATTAAGGATTAATTATGTGGACAAGATAAATGGTCACCATGCTTCACCTAATTAAATGTTGAGGTCGCCATATATCATTAAGTTTTGGGAGCACAGTGATGTTTAAGATAGGACGGGCAGGGCAGCTGCCACCCAGTTATTGTTGCTTGGCTTCTCCCCGCCGTGCAATGAAAGGATTTCTCGAGCATCCTATGTTGGTCATGGCATGTACACCCCCATTGACCTTCGACGAGACCTCTAAGAGTCATGAGCAATTCAAAGTCACCAAAGCAACCCTCAAAGTCATTTCAAAGGCACTAATGGGATAAGTCAAAGATAACAAAGATAACCACTTAGTCTAAATACGGTATTGGCATATTGCATTAGAGGATTAGGATTTACTGATGAAATATTGAAGATTGAAGTAAGATGAATTATGATCGATCGACGAAAAAGTACATAATATCTTTTGAATAACACCTCACTCTCAAAATGAAATTGTTCTGTCAGCGTCAAAGTTGTTATGATGAAAAAAGACATTAAAGTAATATTAATCACTATTGTAGTGGTGTGATATCATGCACTTGATGCATAGTATAAGTACTCCTCCATCTTATGTGTTACTCGTGTTTCATGTCTACATCCTTAGGAAGTGTCAGCATGATGATGTTGATATTATCAAAATTAAGGAGGAAGTCTTGGGTAACGATCTGACCTACGTGAAATATCTGCCACAAATATTAGAGCGCAAAGTTCAAAGACAAAAGAATAAGGTGGTGTTATTGGTCAAGGTTTCTTGGAGATTCCACCACGACAATAAGGCTATATAAGAGCTCGAGTCCAAAATATGCAAGGAGTTCCGACATTTGTTTGGTAAGCACCTACCTCGTACTAAATTCAAGGATGAATTTTTTAAAGGGGTAATAATATAGCACCTAAAAAATAGATAGATGGATTAAAAGAAGAATAGGAGGGTGACGCCGATTTGCCTCGGGATCTAGAGGATGCTTAGGGAAGGAGAAGCCATATCTAGGTGGGGAGAAAACAAAAAAAAACTCATTTTCGATCGTCAAATAGTATGTTAAACCGAACCTAATAAAAGATTTAAGATCTTTGTTAGATCAAATTTGATTTAGTTTTCAAGTAATTTATTTTTTTTATGTTGATTTCTCTACATTCATATGCATTGAATCTAGTTTATCCTTCTTTTATGAGATCATCATTATTATGAACTTGGTTATGTGCTATGTTTTATTTTTTTCTTGATATGACATAATCAAATCTATTAAGCTATATTTATTATTTGTCTTGCGATTTCTACGATCTGTTAGAACCAGGATTGTTTGCATAAGGATAGGCTATGTTTTATTTTTTTTATCAATTTGTCTTTTCATCTGAAATAAATGTATTTACATGTAAATTTTTTATGCTTACAATAACAAAAGGGAAATAATTCATGTTTCTTGTTTTATTATATGCATATTTAAAGACTAAACACATAGGTAGAGCCAAGGAAATAGGGAGGTGTTAAATGTATCCATGAGATCAAGATACAAGGGCGGAGTCGTGAGCATTTCCTTGGAACATTTTTAAATTTTCATATTGTTTTGTTAAATGTTGCCTCTTTGCTAGATATATTACCTATGGATAGGAATTATAGGTTAGGATATCTTCTCTAAACCACGTGTTTGTTAATTTTAATTTTTTTTGTTCTTCCTTCCTAATATATATAATAATATCTAATTCCTAAATTTCAAACTATATTCGGTTTAGAATTTCGAATTACAATGTAATACAATGACAAAATGATTTTTTCCGTTAAATTTGGATTTGGTTTTGTGTGTGTTTATATATGTATATATACATATACATATATATAATTTAGATTTTATTTAATTAGTATATTTGTAGTTAGTTATGAGTTTTTATTCTTGAATTTGCATGTATTGTATAAATACACGAGGAAAAATAGAAGATGAACTAGAAGTTTATCATCAAAATTTGTTTTATTGTTTTCTCAAGGAGTTTTTCCTTGATCTTTGTATAACTAATTTTTCATTTGGGAATTGAGATTGTGTGTGTAATGCTCTATGACACACTAGAAACTCTGTCACGTGGTAGAATGCCCTCTGTCACGTGGGAATTGAGATTGTATGCATAATGCTCTATGGCACACTAGAAACTAATTTTCCCCCTGCTTTGATGTATGCGTAATGCTCTATGGCACATTACTTCAATAGTTGATTGTTTTGCAGTGAAGTGTTTATCATTCCGCATGCACCAGATACCTCACAACTAGAAGGCAAACAAAGACAATGTAAATGATTGAGATGATACTGTGAGATTGTGACCCTTTTTAATCCAACCCCCTTTTACCCAGGAACTCATGAAAGAGAAGGAGAAGTTCATGTTTTGCTGAAACATGATCCAAAGTTTCCTACTAAAAGAGCATCCAAAGAATAAATGGTTGTTTGTTTCCAATTCCAGGCCGTGAATAGTGCAATCTAGATTTATAGAGGGATCAAAAGTCGATAAAGTATCTTTAGTGGGTAATTTAGAATGTTTCAATTTCCATATAAGTTATGTATCTTGTGTGGTGCAGGAATGTTCCATAGTTTCTTCCACCCTAACTAACTGGAGCAATGTGGCAATTGGGCCGACACAGAAATGAATCTATAAACTAAATTTGCATGAGCCATTCTTCTAGGGTGCGGGCTCCAGATCCATTTATCATCACAAGGATAAGCAAGTATATAAATAAAAATGATAAGTTATTGTAAATCTTTACCAAAACAGGAATGTAACATAGAAAGATGCCATGAGTGTCCAATTATAAGATGTGAGACTATCATATATAAGAAAGAAATATTGTGCACATTAATGTAAGTAGGTTTGAGGGCTAGTGGTATTGTTAAAAAGCCAGGGGTCCATCATGATATTTGTTTGTCTGCCTTGAACAATTAATTTCATTAAGCCTAATTTGACCTTATCCATTGTGTTCATGAAGATTTTCTAGGACCAAGCAATATGAGTGTTAGGTGTGTTCGAATGGAGGCAGGACCAGGGGTGGATTCTGTCATACTTGCTGATGACCATGTTTGCTTAGAGGTCCCAATTTCCATTCAGCACAGAAATTAACTTTTTTATAAGTAAATAAGATTGAATGTTGTCTAGCTTTCTTATGCCCAATCCTCCATTGTGTCTAGGCAGTTGTATTGTGGCCCAGCTTATCAAATGACACCCTTTTTTTTTCCCATCAGAGGTCCAGAAGAAAGATCTAGCTAGGCATTCAAGTAATTCTAGAGTGCCTCCAGAGAAGTGCATTGAATTTAGGGTGTAATTTGGAATAATGTTCAAGACTTCTTTGATCAATGTTAATTTTCCAACTTGTGTTAATGTTTTTTTGTTTCCGCCATGATAATTTAGTTGTGAATTTCTCTTCTAAGAAACTTTGGTCTTTGGAGTTTAGGAATTTCTTTGATATGGTTACACCCAAGTATTTAAAGGGAATTCCCCTATTGACATGTTAAATTATTGCCTGATTTAAACCCTTCTTTGGACATTTAGTTTTTTTTAGCAAAATAAATTTTGATTATCAAAATTAATTTTTTGGTTTGTCATTTGACCATAAGTTTTAAATATGTTTAGATTTTTGGAATTTTTCACAGTTGCAACCAAATAGATAAGAATATCATCTGCAAACAGTAATTGACCTAAAGAGAAATTATGCAGTTGAAATGGTCTAATAAGGGAGTTTAGTTCTACCTGCCTCATAAGAGAGGAGCGCAGTTGAGAAACAATGATGAACAAGTAGGGTGATATGGGGTCCCCCTGTCTAATGCCATAGTGGCTTTTGAAGGGAGAGGATGAGGATCCATTTATACTACATGTAAAGGTGAGTGATGTAATACATGCTTGAATCCAACCTATAAATTTCAGGGGGAAGTTCATGGTTGTAAGGATATGGATTATAGCTTGCCATGATCCTCTATCAAAAGCCTTGGCCATATCTATTTTAAACAGCATATGTTTCAATCTGCCTTTTTGTATTCAATGAGCTAGCTCTTGGGCCATAAGAATGTTATCCTGAATGGATCTTCCTGAAATGTAGGTTGTCTGTGATGGGTCAATAAGGTTTCCTAGTACATGTATAATTCTATTTGCAAAGATTTTAGCAATGAGCCTATAAAGGACATTGCATAGTGCTATGAGTTTGTAATATGTGACTAGTTTTGGGTACTTCTTCTTGGGTATGAAAACTAGCGAAGTTTTTGAGCATGCAGGAGGTAAGTGATTTGTGTTGAAGAAAGATAAGATTTCAGTTGTAATACTTGGACCAAGCATGTCCCAATATTGTTTATAAAATTTAGTGGTGAAGCCATCCATGCCTGGGGCTTTACATAGGTGCATTGACCATAGGCATTGTTTATTCTCATTTGCATCTACTGGTTTTCCCAAGGAGAAGTGAAGAAAGTGGACTAGTTTAGGCAAGGTGGGCCAGGATGTCAAGTCTAAGAGTTTCAGATGAGGAGCCTCCCAGATTTTCTTATCGTGTAAAACAAAAGTTTCCTTTATTAGTGTTTCGTTAGTGATGTGGTTGCTATTTGAATCTTCAATGCTAGAGATATAATTGTTTCTATGTCTCATCAAGGTGGAAAGATGATAAAATTTGATGTTTTTGTCTCCATCTTTAAGTCAAATGATACGTGACTTATTCTACCATTTAATACTTATTTGTCTAAGAAGTCTAGCATGTAGGTTGTACTTTGCTCTCAATTCTCCTAGCTCTGCCTCATTGAGACCATTAAGGAAGTCCTTTGTTTCTAAAGTACTAATGTGTTGTTTTACTAATTGGACTCTTTGCTCTAATCTACCAAACTCATTTTTATTCCATAGGACGGTTTTCTTTTTAATTATCTCTAAAGCTCTTTCAGATGAGATAAAGTTGTTAGATGATTGTGTTTTGAGCCACTCTTGTTGTACTATGTTCCTTGATTCCTGATATTCAAACAAAAAATGTCAAAGAGGAGAGGGGCATGATCAGAAGCTAATCTCACCAAAATACATAATGTAAGATTAGGAAACTTTGTCCACCAGTGTTGATTAATGAGTGCTCTATCTAATCTGCTTAAGATTCTTGCTTTGCACCAAGTGTAGTGTAGGCCCAAAGGTTGTATGTCTATTAATCCCTACTTGAGGATGAGCTCCCTAAGGTGACAGATTGACTTTGTTAACTTGAAATGTGAACCTCCTTTTTTATCATAGGGGTCTAAGGTAGTGTTCAAGTCTCCTATAAAGTAACCAGGGAGTATCATCTAACTTTAGTTTCAGTAGTGGATTCCAGAGTAAATTTCTTTCAGAAGGTATTATACTTGCATAGATAGATAAAAGAGAGATTACCAAAGGTGACGACTGCATGTAGTATTTGTCTATTGGATTGGATAGATGTTACATGCATGTCGT
This sequence comes from Pontederia paniculata, assembly GCA_001647135.1. Taxonomy (NCBI): domain Eukaryota; kingdom Viridiplantae; phylum Streptophyta; class Magnoliopsida; order Commelinales; family Pontederiaceae; genus Pontederia; species Pontederia paniculata. Next base: position 13,370 of record LTAE01009272.1, read on the forward strand.
TGTTATGCCATGCTAGTACAATACCTCCCGTAGCACATGTGCCCTCATGAGCTATATATTTCCATTGCCTCCCTATCCTTTGATGGTTTTTTTTTTTGTATTTTCCTTATCAGCATGAGTTTCCAACAAGACTAGGATGTCCGGTTGTAATGATCGTATAAGATTAGAGAGTTTCTTTATGGCCTTACTTCTGAAGAGTCCTCTAAGTTCCCGGCAGCGATTTTCATCAAAAACTTGGAAGGTTGGGTTTGTGAACAACATCCGGATGGT
>LTAE01009273.1:0-16235 GCA_001647135.1 Pontederia paniculata
CCCCCCCCCTTCTTGGTGCCATTCCAGATCCTACATTAAGTAGTCTGAGGAGTATCCTTGGTAAGCCCTTTTCTAGTCAGGGTAGAGAAGAAGATTTTATCATTTTTGGTGAGGAAAAGGATCTCTTTGTTTTTGACAAACAGAAGTCTAAAGTTTTTGCGAACCATAAATGTGATAAGGTTTCCATAGTAGAGATGAGCACCCTTGGTCCACTTAGAATGCACTCTTTGATTTTGATGAGCTGATATAAAATCAGATTTTCTAGTGAGATTCTAGGGGTTGTAAGGTCTACAAGATGTGCAAGAACAACTGGATCAAGGAGATTTACCCCTGTGTAGTGATCAACTCTAGGAAGGACTACATGTGTGATTATGTGATGGACAACTTTCATGACAGGGGAGAGATACTTATGAAAAGATCCTTGAACAAAAGTATATGTTCTTCCTCCACTCATAGCTAGTGTAGCCTGATTTTGAGTGTAGGTGGTGTGAGGCTAATGCATTGGAGCAAGTTTTTATGTGTGGGAAACCGGGAGTGTCAAGGATTTCATTCAACTTGGATTCTGTCATAGAAAAGTGCTTGCCATGCAGATAGGTTTTGATTTCTTGATAAGTGTCATCATAGGTTAGGTTTGCATAAAAATGTTTGACAACATGAGGATGAACTGACTCGTCAAGGTCATTGAATGTGATCCAGTCACATTATTTAAAAGTTTCTTTGATACCAAGAAGTTGAAGACTTTCCCAGTCAATGGAGTGGTATGGCTCAACTAAGTGATGGATTGTCGGTTGTTTGATTATTATCGAGAGGGGGTTCTGATGGTTGGTCAGAGGATTCTTCTGTGTTAACTGATTCTTGTGGAATGGAGGAGTATAGTTCTTCTAATTGTTCTTCTAATTGTTTTCTTTTTATGAGTCTTCATCTTTTAGCTACTTTCTTGAGAGGAGACATAGTTTAAGGTAGACAAGGAAGAACACATAAATGAGATTGCAAGGAACTAGGAGAGATTGTACTTAGTGTAGGAATTCGAAGAGATTTGATTCTATAGAGAGCAAAAAATATTGACAGCAAAGTTTAAACCTAGTTAGAACTTAGATAGTAAAACCTAGAATTTTTAACTTTACGATGCATAGAGGTATTTTTAGGTTTACCTAGATGTTTGAATCCTCGTCTGAAAAGATTTTGATCGCTTTGAGTTCGCTAGGGATTTTAGGAGATTTGAATGAGATGTAGAGAGAAGGAGGCGGAAGAACACGAAGGGTCGCCCTTTGAGAAAATTCCAAATATGATGACGGTTAAGGGTGACCCACTATATATAGCATTCTCAACATCGGTCGCCCGAAAGATATTATAGGTCGACTGAAGTAGCAGAGGTGTCATGTTAGAGTCATAGTGGTCATCCTACGATAAAGGTGGACAGCCTTTACTTGGATTGATCCTGAATCATGAAGTAACTTCGATCGTCCGAATATGGACAATGGATGTTCGAAGTTCGAAGTCTTGTAAGGCTTTCAAAACATAGGACGCCCTTTGTTTATAGAGTGGTCGACCGATTTGCGATAGAGTACTTGTATCGATCGCCCAAAGATTTACAATGGGTATCCGCTGTTAGGGATCACTAGATATCAACAATGTGTTTCGGACTTCCGAAGTGTGGAGAGTGGACGTCCGAAGTTTTGTGACCAATCTGATACTTAACCACCTTATCATTTACTACTCGAGGTCTTTCATAGTTTCACTTGGGATAGATACATAGGGGAAGATAGATGTATGTGTTGTGCAACACAATTGATTTACAACTTTATTAATCAGTGATACTCACATAAGCAAGTCACCAATAAGTTAAGTTGTTTGTTAAGTTCCTAAGTCCAACATTCCAATTTCTCTCTTTAACATATTGAATATATCTCCTCTCAAGGGTTTTGTAAATATGCCACCTAACTGTCTCTCAGTTGGGACATGTTTTATCGAAATAGTTTTGAGTGATACATGTTCTCTAATGAAATGATACCTTAAGTCAATATACTTAGTTATGGAATGTTGCACAAGATTCTTAATCATTTCTATAGCGCTTGTATTATCACACTTTAATGACATAGTTTCACATGTTATGACATAGTTACACATGTTATGACATAGTCTAGGAGTTGTTGTTTCATCCACAACAATTGAGCACAACAACTTCTAGCAGCTATATATTCAACTTCAGCTGTGGAGAGTGCAATTGAGTTTTGATTCTCGTTGGCCCAAGATATTAATGAGCTATTAAAAAAACAACATATACAACTAGTGCTCTTTCTATCTTCTCTACATCCAACAAAGTCCGAATCAGTGTAGGCATGAAGATCAAATGATGTTTCTATCATACCACAATCCTAAGTTTGGAGTACTTTTAAGGTATCTCAGAATTCTTTTGGTGGCCACTAAATGAGAACCCTTAGGATTGGCTTGAAATCTAACACATAGACATATACTGAACATGATGTATGGCCTAGAAGCAGTCAAGTATAAGAGACTTCCAATCATACCCTTGTATAGTTTATGATCTACACTTTTCCCTTTTTTATCATTGTCAAATTTAGTGAGAGTACTCATGGGAGTAGAGCTGGGTTTACAATCCTCCATTCCAAATCTCACAAGCAGCTCCTTTGTGTACTTTCCTTGGTTTAGAAAAATTTCATCCTTAGTTTGCTTAACTTGGAAACCAAGAAGGTATGTTAACTCTCCTACTAAACTCAACTCAAACTTTTTATGCATGAGAGCCTCAAAATCTTTACACATTTGAGAATTTGTGGATCCATAGATAATGTCATCCACATATATATGCCCAACTAATATATCATTCCCACAATGCTTAAAAAATAGAGTTGTATCTACCTTTCCTTTTCAAAACTCATTTTCAAGAAGAAATGAACTCAATCTCTCATATCAAGCTCTAGGAGTTTGTTATAGCCCATATAATGCCTTAGAGAGCTTAAATACATGATCTGGGTGTTTTGAGATCTCAAAACCTGGAGGTTGTTCTACATAAATTTTCTCATTTATGTATCCATTTAGAAAGACTGATTTTACATCTATTTGAAATAGTTTGAAATTCTTGAAGCAAGCAAATGCTAAAAGAATTCGAATTGCCTCTAACTGAGCAACTGATGCAATGGTCTCATCAAAGTCAATTCCTTCAATTTGATAGTAGCATTTTGCAACTAGTCTAGCATTGTTCCTCACTAAAACTCCATTTTCATCTAGCTTATTTTTAAAGACCCATTTTGTTCCAACTATGGGATGATTCTTAGGTCTCTTAACTAAATGCCAAACTTGATTTCTCTCAAAGTTGTTTAGCTCTTCATGCATGACAATTATCCAGTTTGAATCTTCTAATGCATCATCTATGATTTTGGGTTCTATTTGAAATAAGAAGGCAGAAAAAGCACAATTTTTTTAATAATTTTCTTATTTTTACACCTTCATTTATATCACCAATAATATTGTCTAAGGGGTGTGAGGGAACTTTTTTCCAATCTTTGTGCTCGATAGGAGGCAACTCTATTTCTATCTTAATTTCTTGCTGATTTTCCTCATCTATAGTAACATTTTCGTCATTTGTGACTTCAATGGGTTGAGAATTCTCTTCCTTATGGATCAACTCATCTAGGTCATGGTCATCTTTATTTTCTTTATTTGAGATATCAATCTTTTTAAGTTGATCAATGATATTGTCAGTTTCATTAAATGTAACATGTATTGATTCCTCAACTACTAGTGTTCTCTTATTATATACCCTATAGGCTTTGCTAGAATTTGAGTATCCTAAGAACAATGCCTTATCACTCTTCTCATTAAATTTTCCTAATTTATCCAATGTTTTCAGAACAAAATATTTACAACCGAATACTCTAAAGTATGAGATATTTGATCTTTTACCATACAACATTTCAAAGCAAGTCTTATTTTCTAAAGGTCTAATCAATACCCTGTTTTGAACATAACATGAGGTATTGATAGCTTCTGCCCAAAAATATTTGGGCAATCTGCTCTCATTTAACCAAGTCCTAGTCATCTCAATTAGAGTTCTATTTTTCCTCTCAACTACTCAATTTTGCTGTGGAGTTCATGATCACTCTGGATCTTGGAGATTTTCAGATTCAGCTCATTTTGAACTCTTTTTGCAAAGATAGTAAACATCTCAAAAGTTTCATGCTTATGTGCAAGAAACAAAGTCCTTGTGAACCTAGAATAGTCATCTACAATTACACACACATATTTCTTACAACCAAGACTGGTGGTGCATATTAAACCAAACATATCAAGATGTATTAATTGTAGAGGTCTATTTGTAGAGATTTTATTTTTCAATTTAAAAGATGCCCTATGTTATTTACCCATTTGGCATGATGAATAAACATCATTTTTCTCAAATTTAGTTTTAGACAAACCTCTAGCAAGATTATGTTTCACTAATTTATGCATGACTTTATAATTTAAGTGTCCCAATCTTCTATGCCATAGTTTAATTTCATCATGCATAACATTTAGGCACTTGTGATTAGGCAAATCATCAAAATCAATCACATAAACATTTTGATGTCTTAATTCCGTATGTAGAACCTTTTCATTGTTATCATATATTAGACATTTATTTTGTTCAAGTTTAACAATGTAGTTTTTATCACAAAGTTGGCTAATGCTTAGCAAGTTATGATTCAAATTTTCTACTAGCCACACATCTTCCATAACTACATTACCAAGTTTTCCAATATTATCTTTACCAAGGATTTTTCCTTGGTTGTTATCTCCAAAAGTCACCTTTCCACTTGATGTTCTTATTATGCTGAAGAAGTTTTTTTCATTTCCAGTCATGTGTCTATAGTAGTCATTGTCGATGTACCATCTTGTTGATTTTCCTTTGCTTCTTTTTGTACTCTACAAGAACAACACAAAATTTATATTTTTGGTACCCAAAATACTTTCGGTCCATAAATGTTAGTGCTGAAAGTTACCTTTGGAATCCATACTTATCTAATATTAGAATGAAAGTTTCTCCTAGCCTTACACTCAAAGCTATAATGTCCTAATTGACCATAACAGAAACATGTAACATTTTTTACATAAAATCTCTTATAGCTATGATAAGCATGGACATTCTTATTTTGCACTTGTGTAAACTGTACATTTTTTGTTTGCATGCAGAATTTTTGATTTGACAAAATCGTTGTTCATATTTACAAAAGTAATATATGAGTAAGAATGTATATAGTCATTTCTAAAAGTACCCATATGAGTAGATTTTGTGTTTTTTTTATACATAAAAGCATACTTCTTTTGTGCAACATTTTTGCTTCTAGTGTTTGCATTTCCCTTTGATCACAGCATAGTATTTTCATGAATGAAAGTAGGCTTAGTACCTAAAACAATTTTATCCTTGAGGTTCACCAATATTTTTATCTTTAGCATGATAACTAGTAGGAGCAGTCCTAGTCTCATTTATATGATTAGAGGTGCTGGGCAAATTTGGATCAAAAGAATGTGAAGCTTTTACAAAAAATAGTTGTTTGAGATGCATTATCATTAAAGAAATCAAATACTAATCCCTTCTTATTCCGGAGACTTTTATGCTGGGACAACATTACATCTAGCATCTTTCCACCATAAGAAAAAGTCTCAAATTTAATTTTGACTTCTAGCAGTTCTAATTTTAAAGAATTAATAGTATTCACATGTTTCTCTAAGTCATCATTATTTGATGATGCTTTGGCATTCAATTCAGAAATTTATTTTTCAAAGTTACCATTAATTTTTTTCAACTTATTATTTTCTAGAACAAGACTATCATTTTTCGTTTTTAGGATGGAATATTTTCTGATCATAGTGTTAAATTCTTTATGCATATCAAATATTATATCTTCATCACAATCATCTTCATCATTTTCACTATCACTATCATTTGAGTGAATAAATGACACCTCATCATTTGCCATGAGGCATAACAATGCTTCCTCTTCCTTTTTTGAGCATACTTCTTCAGCTTCATTGTCTTCATCACTTGAGTCATCCCAGGTGACTTTAAATATATTCTTCTTCTTGTAATATGAGGAGCTTTTCCCTTTATTCTATATGTTCAGTGTTGGACACTCGCTTTTGTAGTGTCCAAGCTTGTTGCATTCATAGCACTTTATCTTGGATTTGTCAACTGGTCCCTTTATCTTTAACTCTTTCTTCTTGAGAGTTTAATGAATTTACTGAGTCTCCTTGCATATAGGGCTAACTTCTCCTCATTGAAGTCTTCATCACTTTCATCAGATTCTACATCCTCATCATCACTTCCAATTTTCTTAGATTTCAAAGCTAAGGTCTTCTTCCTTGAGATTGCCCCTTCTCTTTCTTTTTCAAATGACATCTCATAGGTCAGGAGAGATCCTATGAGATCATCGAAGTCAAGCTTGTTCAGATCTTGTTGTCCCTCAACCACAGTCCTCTTCATATGTCATTTTGGTGTCAAGGACCTAAGGAACTTTTTAACTTTCTGAGCATTAGACTTTGGGTCGCCCAAAGCAGCTAACCCATTCACAACATCATTGAAACAAATTAGCATGTTATTTACAGATTCATCAGGCTTCATTTCAAAGGAATCATATTGGTGATTTAAAATGTTTAGTTTAGATTCTTTAACTTTTTCGGTTCCTTCATGAGTAACTACAAGTTTTTTTCAAATTTCATTAGCATTAGTACATGAAGATATTCTATTGAATTTTTTAATCTAGTGCACAATAGAAGACATTTTTTGCTTTCCAATCTAACTTAATTAAGTTCTTAGTCGTAGAATCGAATTCACTACTAGAAAGGGGAACATGAATACCATTTACTATTTTAGTAGGCAAATCAAAACCATTTTCAATTACATCCCAAATGTCAATATTCATAGAACATACATAGGCTTGCAATCTAATATTCCAATAGAAGAAGTTAGATGAATTAAATAGGGAAGGTCTAGAAGTGGATTGTCCCTCACCTAGGGTAAAACAGTTTGATGCCATTTTGGCTCTAGATTGTTAGATCTATACGAGATTTGTGAATAAGTCAAAATTTGTGAGCAACCAAAGCTCTCATACCAATTGTAGGATCTAGATGGCACCAAGAGGGGGAGGGGGGTGAATTGGTGTATTAAATCTTTTACACTAAATTACATTTGTGCAGCAGAAATTATCATAGATTAAAAATAAGTAATCAAATGCACAGTAGGAGACAAACACAAACATGTTTGTTAACAAGGTTCAACCGAACTCTTGGTATACGTCCCCGCTTTGGTTTTCTCGAACACGAGATCTCGAGAGATTACTAAACTCCTTCTTCAAGGGCGAAGACTCCCTTACAACTTATTCTCCTTTCTTACGAGGGCAAGGAGACAACATCTTACAAAGTGTGTTCACTCTTAAACGCTCAAACAACTTCCATCTATTCTGAATTCTCACTTGAATTCTCAGAAGGGAGGAACTTAGGGTATTTCTCTTAGGCTTACAAATTCGCTAAACAAATTTGACAAAGTTATCTCCCAAGACTCTTGGAACTACAATTTATACTCTCACATGAACAACCTAATTTCTCTCTCAGAAAAACTAACTATTAATGCAAGTATAGTACTCTTCCCCTAACCCTCGATCTCCTGCTTCCGCTTCAGAGGTCGACTGCTGCACTGGTGAAGTTGCCTGTCAATAATGTCATCTGGTGCTTCGGTCGTCCACCACTCACCTTCAGACGTCCGTAGTCACAAGCTTCAACCTTCGTTCCTTCTTTTGTCTTTCATAGGTCGTCCACAACATTCCTCTCAGCTCTTCGGACGACCTGTGCTTCATTTGAGTTTCCTTGTCAAGCTCCTTCGGTCATCTACTGATTGTACATTAATCCTTCGGTCGTCTGATCTTGACTTAAACTCTTTTCTTCAGCTTTTCCTCTGTCGTCCATTGATTACGCTCAGTGCCTTCGGACGACCTATGCTTCTTTACTCAACACTTCGGCCGCCCCTCTTTCTTTACTAAATTCTTCGGACGTCCGTTCTTTATCTTGGACATTCTTCTAACATTCTTTGGTCATCCACTGACAACTCTCAGATACCTTGGACGACCTTTCTTTGACTATCTTTCTTCAGTCGTCCACTTCTTTATCTTCTAAGCTCTCGAACGTCCTTTGTCTTCAAGATGAATACTTCGGTCATCCGCCGTTCTTCTTCGGACGACCTTTCTTTTCATCACTTTGCTCATGCATTCTTCTGGTCATCCACTGCTTTAACTTCAAAGCTTTCGAACGACCTTTGTTTTTGTCAGTAATACTTTGGTCGTCCACTATTCATTTTCGGACGACCTTTCTTTCTTTACTTCTTCTTCTGTAGTCAATTGGTCGTCCACTGCTTTAACTCTTAAGCTTTTGGACGACCTTTCTCTTTAATGAAAGTACTTTGGTCGTCCACTCAAATCTTCGGATGACCTCTCTTTACTTATACATTTCTTTGGTCGTCCACTGCCTTAACTCCACAGCTCTCGCATGACCTTTCCTTCTATATGAGGTTCTTCGGTCGTCCACTTTTTTTTCCCTAAGAACTCCAGACGACCTCTTCTGAATTCATTAAAAAAATGGCTTTCCTCTTTTCCTTTATAGGGCGCCCGATTAATCCTTGGGGCACCCATTTTTCAACCTTGTACTGTATACTTCGAACCTTCGGTCGCCCACTTATTTCACCGAGCGACCTCTCCTTCTCGACTGTATCTTCGACCGTCCATCATCCATCCTCGGTCGATCGCTCAATATTTGTCTTCACATGTTCAGTCTGTGCTCCTTACTTCGATCGACCTTTTCACATTCTTAGGACGACCGTTTCATGCTTAAGATTTTTTTTTAAGTTTTCTCAGGACATAGGTCGTCCACTGTTCAACTCTGGTCGACTATTTCTGACTAAATATAAAAATCATGCTTTTATAAATACATCAAAGATTATTAGTATATATTAAGTTTTCTCACAAATTTATGATTATCAAAATAATTTCAAGATCCTAGATTCAATAATCGCCACTCTCTCGAAGTCATCTTTGGTTGAAGGTGTTGTGTTTGTGGTGTTTGGCCCTTTACTATCATTGATGGTATCAGTTTTGGGAAGAGGGTGAGAGGGAGCATTTAGCACCGGCAAGTTAGGTGATGGCGTTGGGTTTGGATGGAATATGATGAGAGGAGGAGAGGGGAGGGAAGGGGCAAATGTCGGGGGGGCTTAGGATTCGGATGGAGCATTCTTCAGTGTTGAACTCGTCTGTAGATGATTCCCCACTACTGAACTCTGCTCATCCCCTAAACTTGATATTTCGTCTTATTGCTACATGGGAGTATCTGCATCGTCAATATCAATTGAGGATAGTTGTCATTTGGTGGTTGATGGTACACCACCTACTAAATGGAGAAGTATCATGCAAACTTAATCAGATGTTTTTTAATTAATAGGTGAATATACCTACTATGTTTTTTTAATTAATAGGTGAATATACCTACCATGTGCTATATGTCCTATATTATATTAAAAGTGTACTACTTTTTCTTTTTATAATTAACATATATTAAAAGTCAACCAAACAAAATTGCAAAATATTATGAAAAATTTTCAAATGTCTTTTTTTAATAATCTTACACTTAATTATCAATTACTTAACATAAATAATCACAATTGTCCAAACGCCTCCGTTCTTCTCTTTTTGCTGCATTGCCTTTATAAGTCCACGCACCGTCCCTGAACACCCAGCAGCTGTGGTCGACGCAGCTTCCGTCCACTCCTCCGAATACAATCTACAAAGATGCATCCGCGCGTCCAAATCCTCAACGTGTCCCGCGTCCCCCTCCCTCCGCCGCCGCCTCCTCCTCCGGGAGCCACCGTACCGCTCTCCTTCTTCGACGTCCTCTGGGTCACCCTCCCCCCCATCCAACGCGTGTTCCTGTTCCCCGACGCCGGCCACGGCGTCTCCCTCTCCTCCCTAGCGGGGGCCCTCCGCTCGGCGCTCCTCCAGACTCTCCCCTTCTTCCACCCCCTCGCCGGACGTCTCCTCTACCGCCTTGATGACGGGGATCTCGTCGTTGACTGCTCCGCCACGAATGCGGCACCCGGCGTCGCCCTCGTCGAGGCGGCGGCGTCGTCAGACCTCGACGCCAGCCGTCTGGCGACGGACGAGGACCACGACGTGGAGTCCTTCCTGGAGCTCGTCCCGAACATCGCGACCGCGGAGCTTCCCGCTCCGGTGATGGCTGTGCAGGTGACGTTGTTTGCAGGGGGAGGAGCGGCCGTGGGGATTGCGGTCCACCACGCGGTGGCGGACGGGAACGGGTTGTGGCGGTTCCTGGAGGCCCTGGCCGAGGCGAGCAGGGCGGCTTTCGGGAGCGGCGAGGTGGCGCAGCCGTCGGTAAAGCACGATAGAGCGATGGTCAGGGTTCCCGGCGGAGAGGAGCTCAAGAGGCGGGCTTTGCGACGTTTGGCTCCGAAGCTGCCGAGGGTAAGTTGAAATTTACGCAATTTTTACGTGCATGGCCGGCGGGGTGTCCGTCGACCGGCCATGCACGTAAAATAGGCGACTACCCTTAAAACCTCCCAAGGTCGCCAACTGGTCTTAATGTGATAATTATTATGTTATACAATTATCAAATTATTTTTTAATTCTTTTTTTCAAGAATGAATTAAAATTTTATATAAATTGTCACAACTTTTGGCTTTGCGACGTTTGACTTTGATTTTTTTTATCTCCCAACTTTTGAAGCACTTACATTTGCATAAATTTTAAATACGTATTACCTTTTACCCTTAACTTTAAAAAAATATTTTTTAAAAAAATTAGACGGTTAGTGAAGAAGATAAGAGGAAGTGTAGGTTCCATTTAACTTTTCCTTATATTTTTAAATTTAAAACTAAATATGGATAAAAAATAAATGCATAATTATAAATAAATAAATATTAAAGTTTAGAAGGTAAGAGAAAAATAAGTTTGAGGAAAGAAAAAAAAACTCTTATTCTTTTGACTTTAGTGGTTTTCCCTTTCACTTAGAAATATAAGTTTATATTATCACCTATTTTTTTAATTTATAAGATTGATTGCATATACTTTGTTTCCGGTTTAAAGAGCACTTGCTTAATGAGAATGATAAAGTAAGGTTCTAAAATTCTGGTCGGTCGGACCGGTTAGATCGTGATTCGGAATTTAAAATAATTTATGGGTCAATCTAAATACGGGAAGCACCATTTTGGATTGATCAAGTTCTAATTGACCAAGGATTCAATTAAAAATTTTAATATGTAAAATGTTGGTTGTGAGATTTGAACTCTAGACTTTTAGTCTAAAAATTTTAGCTCATAATTTCTATTAAAGCAACTAAACATAAGTGTAATTTGAAATTTATAAATAATTCACGAATTGACAATTTTACAAATGTAATAAAATGCATTTACTCATTTTAACGAAAAGAAGAAAAAAACAAAAGATACAAACTTTTTTTCTCGGTAGAACTAAAATCTTTCTTCTTATGGTCCCATTTTGGAAATCTATTTTCGGAAAACTTAGACGACAGCACACTTGTAATATATTCAACATATATACTTTTTAGAGCTTAAAAGTTGTATGATAATAGCATGGATTGCGTGACCTGACGAACCACAGATCACGAGAGCAGCGCAAGACACCACACACCGCCTGCAGCTCACTAGAAGAACCTTCGTGCTCAGCTCGTCCGCCATCAGACGCCTGAAGCAGCAAGCCATCCGGCAAACGACCGCCGCCGCTGGCGCCACCGTTACCGTCTCACAGCCCTCCACCTTCGTGGCCGTCTCCGCCCACGCGTGGACCTCCATCGCCCGCGCCAGGGGGCTGGACAACGACGACGGACCCCTCACCCTAATCTTCTTCGTCGACTGCCGCGCCCGCCTCAAGCCCCCGGTGGATGCTTCCTTCACGGGCAACTGCGTGAGATCGGCCTACGCGAGGGCCGCCGGCTCGGAGCTGGCGGACGTCGCCTGCGGGCACGCGAGGGCCTGCGCGGCGATCCAGCGAGCGGTGAAGGAGGTGACTGAGGCGCCCTTCGAGGGCTGCGATGAGTGGCTGGACCGGTACACCGCTTTGCCGAAGTCGAGGACGGTTGTGTCCGGGTCGCCGAGGTTCCCCGTCTACGCGACGGACTTCGGTTGGGGAAGGCCCGGACGGGTGGAGTTGGTGTCGGTAAACCACGATGGGGAGGTGGTGCTGGTGGCAGGGAAGGAGGAGGGATCGGTGCAGGCGTCGGTGGCGGTGTCGGCAGGGCGAATGCAGCTGTTTTCAGATATCTTTTCTGGTGGAATTGCTTCGGAATGAATCAACATCTGGCTTCTGTTGTCAACTTAATGACAAGAAGCNCGACGACGGACCCCTCACCCTAATCTTCTTCGTCGACTGCCGCGCCCGCCTCAAGCCCCCGGTGGATGCTTCCTTCACGGGCAACTGCGTGAGATCGGCCTACGCGAGGGCCGCCGGCTCGGAGCTGGCGGACGTCGCCTGCGGGCACGCGAGGGCCTGCGCGGCGATCCAGCGAGCGGTGAAGGAGGTGACTGAGGCGCCCTTCGAGGGCTGCGATGAGTGGCTGGACCGGTACACCGCTTTGCCGAAGTCGAGGACGGTTGTGTCCGGGTCGCCGAGGTTCCCCGTCTACGCGACGGACTTCGGTTGGGGAAGGCCCGGACGGGTGGAGTTGGTGTCGGTAAACCACGATGGGGAGGTGGTGCTGGTGGCAGGGAAGGAGGAGGGATCGGTGCAGGCGTCGGTGGCGGTGTCGGCAGGGCGAATGCAGCTGTTTTCAGATATCTTTTCTGGTGGAATTGCTTCGGAATGAATCAACATCTGGCTTCTGTTGTCAACTTAATGACAAGAAGCAACTGTGGAAATAAGATAACGCAAGAAAAAAATAGTATTGATGAGTGTAACTCTCTCTCTCTCTAAATTTTCAAAATTTTATTGCTCATTCAATTCGATTTGCAATGTATGCTGATAATGAGTGAAGCTCTATGATTTTTATATAACTAAAAACTCTTATCATTGCAATGCAAACTTGATTTAATCAGACTTCCCAAAAGCAGTGGCATAACATGAATCCTCTTTTAACACGATGAAGCGATTACGACCGTATCTAGAGAGAATATTGGGTGGAGAATGATTGCGGCAGCTGCTCTCAACTTTGTTTATGGTTTAGACGGAAGTGATGAATCTGAACCATTGATAAGATTCAACGGGGTGCACTGCAAGCACGCACTGCACCGTTCGTGCCCCATGAAATGAAAAGAATGATATCAGTACAACAAAATAGTGAATTTGCAAACGAATTTTCTATCATAAATACTATAAAATCAATCACAAATAGAAATTTGCAACCAATACAGGTCAAAATTATGCTCGTTGCAAACTAAATAACTACATTACCGCGGAAATAATGTCCGTATCAAATTATAAAAAAGATTTTTATCACAATTTGAGACGGACACAAATGAGACGAATTTTGAGTCCGTCTCAATTTGAGATACATCCCTCTTAAATAATTAAATAAAAAATAATGTAAAATAATAAACTAAAATATATTTTACAAATTATATCTTCATTAGTAAACTATTGCATGTCTATTCAATATTTGTTTTATCATATTTATGTTGATTTTTTGTTGCACTCATCGAGTTTGTTCCATTTCCTTTTTCAACTATTGTTGCATTTGTTAACGCATTTTCATAAATCATTGTTACCATAAATCATCCTTTTGTTTAAATTATTCGTCGGCGTGCATGTTGTTGTAACTCTTTAGTTGAATAGCCTAATACAGACTTGCGTATTGACCCTAAGTCAAAATAAGTCATGGATTATCTCAAATTATACACATGATTTTTATTCGCGCTGACATGTTTCTGTAGGATCTAGATAGCATTAAGAGGGGGGAGGGGTGAATTGGTGTATTAAATCTTTTACTCTAAATTATATTTATTCAGCAAAAATTATCACAGAGGTAAAGCAAGTAAACAAATGCATAGAAAGAAACAAACACAAATATGTTTGTTGACGAGGTTCGATCGAACTCTTGGTCTATGTCCCCGCTTCAATCTTCTTGAACGTGAGATCTCCGAAGATCACTGAACTCCTTCTTTAAGGGCGAAGGCTCCTTTACAACTTGTTCTCCTTTCTTACTTTAGAGGGCAATGAGATAACCTCTTCAAATTGAGCTCACTCGAGAACACTCAATTTACTCTTTTCTATTCTAGATTCTCACTTGAATACTTAGAAGGAGGAACTTAGATTTTTCACTCAAGCTTACAAGTTTGCTAAACAATTTACCAAAGTTCATCTTACCAAGACTCTTAAGACTACATTTTATACCCTTGCATAAATGACCTAATTTCTCTCACAGAAAACTATCCGTTAATGTAAGTGCAGTACCCTTCACCTACCCCTCGGTCGTTCGCTTATGCCTCAGTGGTCGACCGCTACACTAGTGAAGTCGCCTGTCAATACTGCTGTTTGGTGCTTCGATCGTCCACCGCTCACCTTCGGACGTCCGCAGTCACAGGCTTCAACCTTCGTTCCTTCTTCTGTCTTTCATAGGTCGTCCACTGCATTCCTCTTAGCTCTTTGAATGACCTCTGCTTAATTTGAGTTTCCTTGTCAAGCTTCTTCGATCGTCCACTGATTGCACACCAATCATTTGGTCGCCTTATCTTGACTTGAACATTTTTCTTCAACGCTTCTTTGATCATCCACAAATTTTCCTTGAATACTCTGGACGACCTCTGCTTGACGTTTACCTTGATTGACATCTTTAAGTCTACTTTGGTCATCCACTGATTGCACGCTAATCCTTCGGATGCCCTCCTTCTTCTTTACTCAACACTTCGGCCATCCACTCATTCCTAACTGAAATCCTCGGATGTCCATTCTTTATATTCTGACATTCTTCTGACAAGCTTCAGTCATCCACTGACAACTCTCAGATATCTTGGTCGACCTTTCTTTTCTTCTGTCAACATCTTAGGTCGTCCGCTGCTTTTACTTGGACGTCCAATGTCTTTAATATGACAACTTCGGTCGTTCGCTGTTCACTTTCGGACGACCTCTTTCCTTTTCTTTTGCTCATGCATTCCTCTGGTCGTCCACTGCTTTAACTCCAAAGCTCTTGGACGACCCTTTGTCTTCGTCAGGATTACTTCGGTTGTCCTCTGTTCATCATCGGACGACCTTTATCTTCGTTAGGAATACTTCGATCATCCTCTGTTCATCTTCGGACGACCTCTTCTGCTTTAATTTAAAAAAATGATTTTCCTCTCCCTTCATAGGGCGTCCGCTTAATCCTCGGAGTGTCCATTCTTTAACCTATGTACTATTTGATTCTAACCTTTGGTCGCCCACACATTTCATCGACCTTCCCTTCTTGACTGTGTCCTTGGTCCTTGGTCGACCACTCACTACCTAGCTTCATATCTTCTGTCTCTGCTTCATACTTCGGTCGACCTTTTTACATCCTTAGGACGACTGCTTCATACTTAGAATTTGTCTTCCAATCTTTTCAGTACATAGGTCGTCCACTATTTCACTCTAGTCGACCTATTTTTTGACTGAACATAAAAATTATGTCTTTTAGATAATAACTTAAAGATCATTAGTACATACTAAGTTTCTTCACAATCAAAATAATCTCGGGATCCTAGATTCAATAATCTTCCCCTTTTTGATGATTACAAATTTATGAGGAATGAACTTAGTGTTGAATCTAGGATCCCGAGAATGTTTTGAATGATCACAAATTTGTAAGTGAACTCAGCCTGTACTGATAAACTTGTTTGAGCTGATTTCTATAACAGGACATAGTCAAGTTCAGTACAGCGGTCGACCTGAGCTGAAGGAATGGATGACCACTGCACACGTAGAACCATATGTGTGCAGCGGGCGTCCTAAGGATATGAACGGTCGACCAGTATCAGAGGAGGAGTTCATATGAGCAGCAGCAAAACACAAACGCTCGACCAAAGATATGGAGAGGTCGACCAGTATTATGAGGGAGTGTATATGGAGGAGGAGGCACAGACGATCGACCAAATGTGTAAAGCGGGCGACCGACAATGAAGAACAATGGGGAGTCAGAGGAAGATCGGTCGATCAGAGATGAAGAGAGGACGACCGAAGGAAAAGGCTGAAAGGAGGAGGTCGCCCGATGATTGATGAATG
>LTAE01009274.1:0-12379 GCA_001647135.1 Pontederia paniculata
TCAGTGTTGAAATGTCGGCACCGCCACGCTGCTTCTCCTTGATGCATCACGGCCCGTAACACGTGGTCACGACCTGTGATGGCTGCAGAATATTGATTTCTTCCTCCAGAGCATGTCCATTTGTGATGCAATTAATTTTTGATTCTTCTTCCACCTTTCCATATGATTTCCTACAAAAGAACACCAAACAGGGGTAGATTTTGGACTTGAACAAATATAAACAAATAAAGATCGAAATAGATGCATGCTATATGAAAATGGCTCTGAATAATGTATAATGCAAGTCCTAAAATATGTTGTAAAATGCATGCATCACTTGTGAATGATTTAAGGTGACAGCTTTGTTCGCATGATCATCCTCTCAAGTGTAGGTTTGTATATGAGCTAGAAAGGATCGCTCATAGTTGTGCATCTATCACAACCGAGAAATTATCGCTCGTCACAACCCCGCTTGTGACGACACTTGTGACAACACTTGTAATGAGGTTTTGATGAACCTAGAAATTGATTTAGCATTATGATTTAATCGAGAAAAAGTTACTTGTGGAATGTTTGATCTTTCTCGAGTTAGTTCAATGGAAGTTGACTAACTTTATTTTTGTCGATTTCGAGAGACTTGCATATCTTTGATATTTTGTGTTTTTATCAAATATGTTTCTCTTCATTCGGGTCAAGTCTTGACCAGGATCACCCTAGGTTGTGTAACCGAGAAATCTGTCACAACTGTTGACAAACAATATTTTCTTGAATTTTCATTGATTTATTGATTCTCTTCATTCAGGTCAAACTCGAGATGGTTGAAATACCTTATAGGGTTGATATGATAAATTCCCGGAAGGATGACTCAAGGTTGTTTGGACTAAGTGCCATATGAACCAAAGTGCTAAATTATAACTGATGGGAGCCACCACTTGAATTCGTAGGGGCCACCTCTAGAATCCAACAACCACTACCCCGACAGGGTTGACATGATATCCCAGAAGGGATGGTACCCTGGCCAGATGGTTTATATGATATGACATGCATACATGGGTCCTTGCACAAGTCCATTTTCATGAACATGATATGCATCACGATGCGTTATTATATTACAGTGTCTCTATATTAGAGAATGTGTTTAACTTTATAAGATAAGCTTTATGATGGTTATACGACATGTTCTTATATTCTATTATAATATATTATGATATATGATGTGCCTCAATGTGCTATGTGGGGTGAAGGAATAATATGATATGTTATGACATTATATTATTTATTTCAATTGTTATATGATTTGTTTTGAGATATTATATGATATGTTTCAATGTTATATGATAGAAAGGCTATGTAACCATTAAATGCTAAGTAGTATAGATTATAATGTCTATGAATTGTTAAGTCGAGAAGAACTTATTTATATAATATAATTTTTTAAATATTACAAACATGATTATGAGAATAGTGAACTAGTTGATTATAATTATGTCATATGAGTTATAAGTAAACTTTTCAGGACATACTTATAAATATGTTTTTACATATTTATTTTGGCCCTACATTTATATAAGCAAAGGCACATGGAACTGAGTCCTGAAAAGTTTACTATTATTTTGTACCATAATTATTTATATTTATATATGCATAGAGAACAAAATTTAATATTATTTTGATATGTTTTTAATCATGGTGGAAGAATGGATGTAGCGATCGATCTCTCAAGTTAAGTTTTTTTTTTTATTTCCTGCTTTCGCTATCTCGAGGGTCAGGGCGTTATAGGTAATCGAGAAATCTATCATATCTCTAAGTCATATCCCTAAGTCTATGTTTGTTCTTCTTCATCTGAACCAAGCCTCGACCGGATCGTCCAGGGTCGTGTGACCAGGAATTTGTCACGACTATTAGAAAACAACTTGCTTGTGACGGACAAGTGTGACTATTACCTATTTTATATGTGTCACACTAAGATGGTCAATTGGTGTGCATTTTCAGGAAGGATTAATTGCTATCAATAGTCTCGGTAGCAACTTTTTATTTGGGATTATCCCTGACTAGGATCACCCAAAGTCGTGTAATTGGGGAACTTGTCACAACGAGGAGTGTTCACTTGTGACAATTGATTGTGACAACCCATATGTTGAGTTCAATACCAACCTAAGTCATTTTTTATACATCCTCACCCAGACCAAGCCTTGGCGAGATCGTATGGGGTTGCATGTAGAGGAATCTGGCATAACGGGAAAACATGCCAGCTTGTGATGACTTTACAGATTGATTTGAGCGTATTGTTTTTAAAGGATTACAGGGGATATTCCTGTGATGACAATGGATTTGTCCCCTGTATAACTTCCTTATTTAATCTAAGACTTTGAACAATGAGTTCTTGGATTTGATCAGTGAGAATGCTACATGGTTTTGTTCTTTGAACTCCTTATAGAATTTATTCATTCGTTTTTAATGTTTGACAATTACAGATGAGCTTGGGGTGGAACTTTGCCTTGGAAATATTTTTATCATTGATATTTTCTCTATTTAATTTCTTCGTATTTAAAAATCTAAAAACAAACCCAGCCAACAACATTTTTTCCTTAGGCTAGCATAGTTGAGTTAAGAATATTCCTAGAAACCTAGTTGACCAGTCTGTGGATCGACCCCAAAGTACTGCAACTTCCCGTACACTTGCGGAAGCAGTAATTGTGTAATTTAGTGTTTTATAAATTTTAAAACATGCCTTTGTAGTATACAATTGGGTGTCATTAGAGTTGTTATAATCTGTGTCACAACTGGATCTTTTTTGTTACAACCTGACCTATTATGCAATGAGCATAATGCTGCATAGGCCAAAGGGCATTCTTTTGTAAGAGAATGTACCATATGGGCAAGTGAATGTAGTTTTGTCTTGATCTTCAGGTGCCACAACAATTTGATTATAGCCCGAATGGCCATCCAGAAAGCAATTGTAGTTGTTCCCTAACACTCTCTCCAGCATTTGATCAATGAAAGGAAGGGAAAAATGGTCATTGCGGATTGCCATGTTCAGCTTTCCATAATCAATGCAGACCCTCCAACCGGTCATGGTCTTTTGTGGGATTAGTTCGTTATTGGCAATTTTTATCACCGTCATGCCTCCTTTCTTTGGCACAACCTGAAGAGGACGAATCCAAGGGCCGTCAGAAATATGATAAACTATACATACATTTAGCAATTTGATGACTTTATTTTTCACTACTTCCTTCAATGTTGGGTTTAATCTCCTCTGAAATTGAGTTGTGGGCTTGTTGTCCTCTTCAATCAGTATCTTGTGCATGCATATTGAGGCAGAGATTCCTTTGATATCTACAATTGACTAGGCAATTGTCTTCTTATGCCTCCTTAAAACTTCAATCAACTTCTTCTCCATCTCGTTTGTTAAGTTAGAAGAAACAATAATAGGGTATGATTTATTTTCAAGGAAGGAATACCTAAGATGAGGTCGTAGCTCTTTCAACTCTAGTTAGGACATCTTCCTTTTCTTCTTTTGGCTGAGGATCTTCCTTCAATTCCTCTTCTAGATCCACCTCAGAGTTGTCAACATCTGGCTCTTTTGTAACTTCATCTATAATTGCGTCCAGCATATTTGAGTGGTCATCCTCAAAAACATCAATGGCAAAGCATGAGGAAAGTTCTATAGGTTGTTTCAGAGATCAGGCTACATCGAAGCTCAGATCTTCATTGTTGATCCTGAGGGTCAACTTGCCCTGTTTTACATCAATCATAGTGTTTCCTATGTCTAGAAAGGGTCTACCCGGGATAATAGGAGCATCTTGATTCCCATCCATATCCATGACTATGAAATCAGTTGGGAATATAAACTTGTCTACCTTAACTAAAATGTCCTCAACAATCCCTGTTGGCGTCTTCATAGATTGATCTGGCAACTACAGTAGTACTTTTGATCCTTTAGTTCTCCATACCCTACTTGAGAACACCGAATAGGGCATAAGATTAATACTTGCTCCCAGGTCACAAAGCGCTTTAGAGCAGTGAAAGTCCCCTATGGTGCATGGAATAGTGAAGCTCCCAGGGTCTTTCATCTTCTGGGGGAGTTCACTTTTCCAAATGGCACAACACTAAGGAGTCAACTTTATTAGACTTTCTCCTTCAATCATTCTCTTATTTGACAGCATCTCTTTCATAAATATTGCATAGCTAGGCATCTATCTCAAGGCTTAATGAAAAGATATGTTTATTTATAACTGCTTGAAAATTTCTAGAAACTTGGAAAACTGCTTATCCAATTGTTCCTTTATGTATTTCTGAGGGTAAGGTACAAATCTACCTTTATCCAATTGTATTTCAGCATTTTTCTTCCCTTTCTCTTTTTGAATCTCTAGAGGGGTAGTATCAATTGTCTCTTCAAACTCCTGTGGACCTTTGGACTCTACGTTGGATGGTCTTCAGGGAACTATGGATCTTCAAGTTGCTTGCCACTCCTTGTAGATATTGCTTTAGCCCCTCCTTTAGGATTCTTCTCTGTATTACTCAACCAAGATCCTAGGGTTTGTCCAACAACCATGTTTACCACCTGACGAATTTGTATCTCCATCTTGCGAATTGAGGCATCATGACCTGACACCTTGGTCTCCATAATATCTATAAATTTCCTAAGCAGGTTTTTAATGTTGCTTTTTGGCTCAGCAGGAGATTGATAGTTCTGTGTATGCTGGTTGAACATATTACCTTGTTTTCATGCCAAATTAGGGTGATTCCTCCATCCAGGGTTGTAGTTGTTACTTAAGGGGTTGTTATTCTTAGGGAAGGGACCAACCACAAAATTTGCATTCTCCACTTTATTCAACTCAGCATAATTATTTCCATATGGGCAGTCTTTGTAAGAATGGTCCTCTCCACAAACCTCACACAGTTGAATTCCTCAAGTCATCAGCAACTTGAAATTCTTGTTAAGTGACTCTAGTTGAGTCACAACTTCATTGCTTGCGGGAGTTTCAACCTTCTTCACACCTTTGTTCCTGACAACTCTTGATCTCTTGGTTTGCCAGGAATTTAGGGCTACATCTTCCATCATCTCATAGATCTCTTTTGTGGACTCTTCTTGCCCAAAATTGAACCTCCAGTAGAAGAGTCCAGCTTGTCCTTGTCTTCCTGGAGACCATTGTAGATGTCCTCCAGGATTTGCCACAAAGGAGTTCTATTGTCAGGGACCTTCGCCAACACCTCCATGTATCTTTCCCAGATCTCCTACAGGGTCTCATTATCGTCCTATTTAAAAATCCTCAATTCGTTCTTCATCTTAGCTGCTTTTCTGAGTTGGGCAGAACATGGAAACAAATTTCTTTATGAACTGGTCCCATGTAGTGATGGCTTTAGTAGGCAAGGTGCTCAACCATGTCAAGCCTTGTCCCTCGAAGAAAAGGGGAACAGTCTCAGCTTTACTATGTCTTCAGAAGCATGGTTGCACTTGAATGTGTTGCATATCCTGATGAAGTTCTCTAGGTGGGTATATGGATTCTCATTCAGGGCTCCTCCAAACTGGTTCATTTGGACCATCCTTACAATGGAAGGATTGATATCAAAATTGCTATCAGTGATCGCTGGGAGGACCACACTAGATTCAGCATTTTTGTATTTAGAGGAAACATAGTCCCTCATGGTCACCTCAGCATTTTGTGCAGCAATAGCTTGCTCGTCAGCCATCTTCATTTCTCTTCTTAGCCTTCTATTTGTCCTCTCGATTTTGGATGAAACTTTAACTCAACTCCCGAATGTACAACTTGTGATATGGTTGCTTTTAAATTGTTGTCCAGAATGAGCGCCTCGTTGTGCTCGAGAGTAGCCTGAAAAATATCACAAGTGTTTATGTAGTTTTGATAAAAATAAACAACTCTCAACATATTTCATTGAAATCAAACTATTGGATAAAACAAATTTCCTCGGCAATGATGTAAAAAACTTGATGCGCGCTAAGTATACATGTAAATCACTAGCAAGTGCACTACTCATATCAAGTAATAGAGAATGACTAGAGTGTCGATCCCACGAGACAATTATTATCCTAAATTTAACTCACTGAACTAAAGAGAGGGGTACATTAACTTTGGACATGTTGTGTTTAAAAAGTATTCAAACTAAAAACAATTAGTAATGATAATATCATGAAGTGTTAGAATGATGACATCAAGCATTGGACTCGAATGAATAAGTAGGGAAAAATCTAACCTAAAAGATTAAAATTTCCAAAGAGGATTAAGGTTTACCTAAAATCAGATGTACTCTCCAGGATACATCAACTATCTCAAACCTATATATCTATTGCTCTTTTTCAAGATGACAATCTAATCAATTAAGGTTTTGAGATGCAATGAACTGTAATTTGTAAACTATGGATTGTTCCTCCTCTAGGATGACAATCTCAGAGACCTCACACCCGGTATTCCTCTCCTAGGATGATACTAAGTGTGGTAAGAAATGTTTGACTAAAATAGTTCATAAATCAATTCAGACGTTTAGATGAAATCAAGATCTTCTATTCCTCTACAGGATGCTAACAAATTATAACATCATACAAAGCATGAAAGGTATTAAACACATCATGACATATACAGAGAAATTGGGGAAAATAAACTTTATATTAAACTAGGGTTTCTCCATGTTTTCCCTTTTACAAGTAAAATATCTAAAAAGAACTAATAAAATACATGAAAGTTCATCCAGATATACAATGGGAGAAGATATTAAAATACAACAATAGTTATTCATAGATGTTTTACATCTTCTAGTCGACAATCCAGTAGCACTTCATCTTCTCCTTCTTTAAGTCTCCGAGGCTTGAAGCATCTCTCCAAATGAGGTTTTGGGGGCTATTTATAGGTGGGAAGAACCCTAAACTATGGAAATCATCCTAGGGAAGATTATAATCCAAATTAGATCTTGATCGTCAAAAATAGACTTGAAACAACCTTTAAAATGTTAGAAATCACGCATGACGAACATTATCATCGTGACAAAAATGTCATGGTCGTGACCAAAAATTTGTTCTGGGCGCAATTCATGTCACGGCCTGTGACAGAAATATCACGGCTGTGACCGAATAGTATTATTATGGCTGCACATGTGTCACAGCCCGTAATATAGAAATCATGGCCGTGACCAAGCTCTTTTCTCCGTAATGCGTCATGGCCCGTGACAAAAATATCATGGTCCTGACCCAACAGATTTAGTGTGTCACGCCCGCAACACGTACATGACCGAATAGCAACATTTTTCTCAAGAAGTCATGACCCGTGATCTAGAAATCACGACCGTGATTGAAGTGGCATTCCTCCTTTTATTGCCGCCACAACCCGTGACAGTATTGTCACGATCGTGACTGAAACATGGTTTTTCTCCTTGTTGATGTCATGGCCCATGACAAGTCTGTCACGGCCGTGATCGAAGCTTTGAAATATGTATATTAGCTCTCTAACTCTGAATTTGGCCCAGATTTTTGTGGTCTTCTTCCGATAAACCATTGAGTGCCCTAGACCTACAAAAATACTAATTATATAGACGCTGACTCTAGAAAATAAAAAAACAAGTGAAATATATACTAAATGGATGCATATGCTAACAAAATGCATGAAAAATGAGATGAAAATGATATGAAAAATATGACTAAATTACTACGCATAAGAGGGCATAGTATTTGACCACAAAATTTCTGAAGAAAGTATAGAGGTTGACAAGGCTAAAATGCATTAATACTTATATCTCATCATCAAGAGTTATCTTCATTGCTCCTATTTGGTTAACCAAATCCTAACATTCACTCAAGTATTCAACAATAGAATTTCTATCTAAAATATTTAACTTCACTAGTTTTCTAATTACAAAGGCTTTAGTATGTGATGTATTTCTTTTCATATAAGCCTTCCAAGTTCTTCCACCAAAACTTGGGAATTTGTCTCTTGAGCAATAGGATAAAAACTCACATAAATAAGTTGTCTAATATTTTTGTGCATCTTTTTCCAACAACCAGCAGTTTTTCATGTGGGCATATTATCTATTAATTTAATAGGATAAAAAAATCCTTGCAGCAGAGAGCATCATCCATCTTTGCTTTCCAAACTGAATAATTATTCGATGTTAGTTTGATCATCCTATTGAAAATAATTTTGCTCCATTTAATTCACACAAAAAGGAAACACCAAATCAAAGGGCAATAAAAAATAATATCAGGCAAAAGAAAGAAAACTTTACATGAAAATTACTTCAACAAAAAGGTGAAAAACCACGGGACATCATAGAGAGAGTTTACTATATCAAGAATGAATTACAAAGTCTTTTAAATCTTTACCAAACCCAAAAATAATAATTCAATGGGAATAAATAAATAGAAAAATATAGAAATAATCAACAAGATATATATCATGTGATTATTGTGATTCTCTATTATTATAGTTTCAAGAAACCTTCAAAGATCCTCCTATTATGACCGTGTTCTTGATTTCTTTTACTCCAAGAAGAATCTCTCCTTTTCCTCAAAATCTCTCTTCTTCTCTCCTATCGTCACCACTAAGGTGATTAATTTCTCTCTTTTCTATAAACAAATGTGGACCAAAAATCTCATGAAAGATTTTTTTTTCTCTTTTCATATGTTTGAGCCTCTTCTATCCCGCTTGGAGAGTGAGAGAACTCCCATTTATTTGACATGGCTCTTATAATCCATCTCAAACTCAAACACCTAAGTTAGGTTTAAGTTAACTTAAACCTATTTGGATCTCTTGGGCTTAAAGCCCAACAGTATAGTTGTAATCACACAAAGTATGGCAAGGCCCATGACAATTATCATTGTATCCGCGATGGAGACCGTCACGGTCGTGCCCCTATATGCCAGATGACTATGACTATCATAGCACAAGTTCACGATGATACTTTTAGTTGAAACCTTGATAATCATGATGCAATCACTCATCATAGAAATTTGCCTTGGATAAACTATCACTCAACGCAAAAAAAATTATATGATTTTTTTTCCTAAAGAAGCCTTTCATAAGTGATCATACATGTGATCAAGTTTATCCAAGAAAAATCAAAGTTATCAATATTTAACCTAATGGATTTTTTTTTACTTTCAAAATTGGTTCCTCACCCAAATTTTATTGGGATTACTTGTGACTTTTCTATGATGACGATTTGTAAAAGTGAACAAAATTAGATTTAACTTTGAGACATTACATTACATTTACAAAAAAATATAGAAAATTGTTTTTTATGGTTTTATGAACTAATTCGAAAGAGATGGGACTCCAAAACTAGAATATTGGTGTCTTACTTACCAACAATTGGTATGCAATTTTATTATGAGATTTTTTAAGATCTTAGCATTATGTTTCGTGGTCTAGATTAAGTTTTATTGATTAAAGTTTTATATCCTTAAGAAATCTTACGAAATAATGAATATCTAAGGTTCTATTTACTAATTTTTAGGTTTGCCCAAGTTATCCTAGGATCATAGGGATTTTGGAGTTATTTTGACTAAAAATTCATCCTATCTTGAAGTTTCTTACAAACCAAGATACAAATTCACCCTTTTGGATTTTATATGAGTAACCGTCAATTTTATAAAGTTGCATTTGAGCATGACTTTACTCTCTTTTAGATCAGATTTCTCATCATATACGCATTGTTCCACGCCTTAGATATATGACATTGTTAATGCTATATTTTGTTATTTATTTCAAATTTTTTGGAGAAGTCATTGGTGGATGGATTTCACACCCTAGCATTCTGATAATCACACGCTAGCATTTCATCTCAAAAAAGACAAACTTCTGAAAGATGGCAAAACCCTAGTAGCTCAAATTCTATTATAATAGAAATATGCCCACCTATTGGGGCACCAAACATATACATATTAAGATTGGGAGAGGCATGTATAAAGGATAAAAAAACCTTAAGAGTAGGGGGAGTTCTCTTGGCTAGGAGATACTTTTGATAAAGAGAATGGGGTATCGAAGATGTTTTATTCTTGTTTCTAAATTTTCTTTGATGAATTTACCATAGAACTAATTTACTATAAGTGATTGATTCTGCAATATTCCTACATCTATATAAAACAAGAGACTGAGATTCTATATTGTTTTCTATGATAATCTCAAAGGATTCGTGAAAGGTTGTATGACCTTCCCTTAAGGAGATGTCTACTTTTTTCTCTTGATATTATCTTTGTGTAGTGCCTCGGTTTAGGTTTTATTGTCTTGATCATCATTAAGCATCAAATTAAAGGGTGATTGTATTATGATCCCAATTTCATAGGAAATATAATGTTAAATCATGGTTAGGTAAAATAAAATAGTTAACAATTTTTTAAAGATGTTAATTATGCCAACACATATGTTAGTTGCATTATTATTTAATATATCTAAGGCATAAATTATCTTGAGACCTTTGCTCGCGTGATATATTATTGTGATTGATGTTGCTAAAAGGTAGGACATTCACAAAATTAACGTCCATGATGACTTCCTTCATTAGGATTTATTGGATGGGAGCTATATATGACTTCCATCGGCACTTGCTACCAAATCTTTTGAAATATGCATGCATCAAATATTCTTACAAGTCATTAGACAAACATCATGCAGCAAAATTTTGAGTATACCAAAACCTTCAAGTTTATAGTTTTTAATAATCTCCTTTCTATTTGTCTATTATTTCCTATTGCATTGGTTAGTATTATAATTATTTATTAGCATGATTTTCTCCTTGTAATAAATAATATGTGTAATGCCCACAAAATAACTAGCCCAACATGTTTTTGTGGTCTTTGGAGACATTAGTGACTTAAAATCATTACTAGATAAAGGTAGCAAATCTACATACATATATCAGCGGAAGTAAAAAATAAATCATCACACATCATTTGCATTTAAAATTACATATAATGTTTTGGAATTCAACCTATTCTAATTGGTAGATTGATTCGTTGTTGATATTTTTGAATGAGTCTATACAACGAATTTATTTTTATACAAGAGATTTATATTATGGTTTTTCATTAGATCTTTGTTGGAGTTGAATTCTTATCCTTTTCATTTGTGCATTTAGAGTTCATTAAGATTTATTCTTGACTTTTCAAAGAATCACCACTTAATCTTCATGATGACCTATCTGACTTGTTCTTACTTTTTTTCTTGAATTTGTCTTTGGCCCCCACTTGATTCCAATGATCAATATAATCTACATCTGCATCATTTGCATTTGACTCATCACTCCCAAGTTCACATTGTACATTATTGCAGCTTTGTCTTCTTGATGTACTAAAACTCGTTAAGATTTCAAATTGATGAAATATCACATCTATGCTTTTGATTATTATTTTCTTCTTCAAGTCCCATAACTTGATTCAACATGTCCATGTTCTTTTCTTCTTTGAACCCCACAACCTGTATTCTGATTCATGTGAAAAAGATCTACACCAAAAAATCATCATGTGGGAACAAGGAACACTCTTACTAGTCCACAATTTTGTAGGAGTTTAAAATTAAAAGTAATTGATGGACATTTGTTGACCAGGTAACACATATTGTATGCAACTTTACGTGAAATGACCTAGCAAGTTTAACCATCCTTATCATACATCTAACTATATTTATAATAGTTTAATTTATTTTCTTAGCATCACCATTTTTCTATGGGTATCTACAAACTATATTCATGTCTGATGTCATGTTTTGAGTATTCTTGAACATCCCAGACATAGGTTCACTATCATAACCTATGTAACAAATATTTTGATTTATTCTTGAACATCCTAGACATATGTCCATGATCATAATGAATATAGTTATATGATGTTAAACCATTGTTAAGTAAAATAAAATAATGTTAACAATTGTTTAAAGAAGTTAATTATGTCAAGCATATGTTAGTTGCATTATGAATCAATATATTGAAGGCATAAATTATAATGAGGCCTTGTGATATCTTCTTGCAACCGATATTGTTAGAATGTGGCACACTAAAAAAATTGACGTCCATATTGACTTCCTCCATATGGATCTATTGGATGGGTGCTATGTATGACTTCCATCGACATTTGCTACCAAATCTTGAAATATAATTTGTAGGCTTCAAATTTTTTTACAAGTCATTAGATAAGTATCATTCAACTAATTTTTAAGTGTATCAATATGGTTCTCAATAATCTCCTTTGTGTTTGTCTATTATTTCCTATTATAATTGTTACAATTATAGTTATTTATTAGCATGGTTAGGTCCTTGTAACAAATAATGTGTAATGCCCCCCAAAAGCACTAACAACATGTTTCTATGATCTTTGGAGATCTTGGTGACTTAAAAACATGACTCGACGAAGGCAATATATATATATATATATATATATATATATATATATATATAT
>LTAE01009275.1:0-18886 GCA_001647135.1 Pontederia paniculata
GAGAGTTATGTGATAAACCTCTAGGGATTTAGGTTCAAGCCTCGGCTACGAGAGTGTCTAGGTCTGATTCCTTAATGTCTCAAGTCGACATAATTTGGGTTTCACATGTTCATTAGTAAGTAGGATTCGAAATGATTCCCATGTCTCGGCTGTTCTCTCCATTTGAGTGCTTCGATCTTGCTCTATATTGATTCTCTTCCTGTTTATCTAAATATCTAAAATACCAAAAATATTAGTTTACTTTTTTTTCAGATTTTAGTTTTAGTTCATCTAATTTTCTGCACAAATATATTTCTTCTTGATTTCGGTTCGTGGTAGAATAGAGTTATTGACTTGTGAATTTCTAATTTCCCAGTGGATTCGACCCTAAAATACTACAAGGATAACCGTATACTTGCGATTGGAGTTGTGTGTTTAGGTTTATTTTTAAAACTTATTGATATCCTATTTTTCTGTCTAGGTGCCCCCAGATCCAGAAAACTTGGTACCACCTTCATTTTGACACACACATTTCTGCCTCATCAATAACAATTATTTTAAGAGTTATAATATCTATAAGTAAAAATAGAAATAAAGTTTAAAAAGGAAGGAATTTATAAATTATTGTGTTTCTTAGAAATAAACTTACTCCAATTTATTGAATGGAGGCTTAAAAAAATCGAAGTGCCAAATCAATCTTTATTCTATAGATGTTTAGTTGCATTCCGAGGATGATTCTCTATTTTCTTTTTACTTAATTCCGATTCCAAATGGCTCTTATAGGTCAAAACATATTTACCTATGTTTTCTATTATCACTTGAAAAGACGATGATAAAGGAATGAAGATAACTTTAATAGCACAAAAAATAAAGATAAACTTTTTCGTTGTTAATCATTGATACTATGAAATTGAAGTTCACTCAAAAAGTTGATGTTTGCAACTCATTGATTATTCATAATTACACAATGCAATAAATTGCAAAATACTTTTTTTTTCCGCACACACAAATAGATATTATATATATTCACACAAAGTAGGTGTCGTGCTATTTACGAGTATATAAAATAGAAGAGAAGTAGGATGTGACAGAAACGGCCAGACAATTAATCGGACTAGATAGTAATCTGACGAGTTGTGGCCCAAAAGAATCCAATGCCATTCCAAAACCATCAAAATGCCAGCACCATGATGACAAATACAATATTGATTGAAATTTTGTTCTAGCATTCATACGATAATGAGCAAAAATATGTATAATTTTAATTGTAATGATTAATAATACTATAACAATCAAATTTGATCTAGTTTCTAAAGTAAAGTTATGAGCAAGTTAAATATTAATTTGATATTGATTTAATCGAAAGAAGAATGGAGAAAAAAATTGGGTTCCTACTCGCATCAGTCGTTGCATCTGTTTGATTGCTAACGGCCTTGAATCCGTGCGTTCTAGTTGTATAATTGGTGTTCATGAATCTTTGATTAATACACAGAAGTGGAAACTATTAAAAAGATCTCAAGATATTAACTTTTCAAAATTATTTGTTAAATTTGATTAATTGCGAGCTGATGTACGAGGTTGAGCTTTAGATAGTAATTAATTATCTTAATATTTATATTTTAGCATTTTTTTCATGAGTAAGTCCTTGACAATTTTGATTTCACTCAATCCATTACGTAGTCTATATAAAAGAAACCAATTTTAAATTAGAGTTTTGAGGATATTTAAGCTTAAGACCTCTTAACTTACTGTAACATTCAAAAATTTCATAAAATAAAAAAAATAAAAATAAAAAGATATGGTTAGATCATATGGAATATGATTAGAATTACTAAAGGAATAAGTAGGAGTCCAAGCCAAATTATTATCCTGTCTTTTAATATTTCTAGTCCTACTCAAATTAATTTTGAAGGACTTCTAAGCACAAATGAAATAGGAATAATTAAGTTGAATTGAATTAGAATTACTGCGTTCTCTCACCCCACGAGCGGTCACCCTTGCACCTTGACCGCTTCTCTCATCAAGTGAATTGTCAACAGAGCGATCGTGCCCTTGCACCTTGACATGGATCGTGCCCGTTATTGCAGACTCAATCGTGTCGACGAATGATTTTGGAGCACTTGGAAACGGACCACGTCACCCCTTGACGTGAGTCGTGTTCCTCGACGTCACCGAAGTAGGAAAATGGACGAACCAACAATCGCGTTCTTACCATAACATGAGGTGTGTGCTACCTAAAAATGGGCCATGTTTTGCAAAATGATGGCGGCGCACGCAACCCGAAACCTTTGATATGGGTCACGTCACCCCGACATGGACCCCATATCAATTGGATGCGGGGCGAGTCTTAAGCCGGTCATGTCAGATGAACTAGAAAGTGATCGATGTTGTCATGTTGCCCAAACACGGGCCATGTTTGAACTGCATTCTAGTCGAGTGAACCCAACCTCGCCCTGTTAAAATGAATGAACAAAGGAATAGACCATGTCGTTGGGCAATGCAAATCGTGTTCTGAGAGAGAAATTAAGTTATATTGTCTCAAAAATGGACTGTGTCCATCTCAGATGCAGGTCGTGCTCCGCAACCAAGTAAATTGTTAAAATTGTTTTTATTGATTGGATTATTGTTAACTTCATGAGATGAAAACCCTAGGTTTAAGTGATAATGGGGTTTAAAAGAAGAATGTTGCATGTGCTTGAATGTGTCTATATTGGTATGATTAGGCTCCTGGTGAACTATCAACTCAGACCTCAAATGTGGGATAACTGAGTTTCTTCGGGAGCAACTGTCAATTAATTAGTTCATGTCGAAACTCCTACAAAGGAGTTTCGAAGGTTCACTAGTTCTTATTAGAACTCCTAAAAAAGGGGTTCGCCAGTTCACTGGTTCCTATTAAACTTATTGCAATGAGTTTCTTAAGTCCAATGGTTCTTGTTGAAATTCTTATAAAAAGGGTTTCTCAGGTTCACTGGTTCTTATTGAGATTTCTACAAGAAAATTTCTCAGGTTCACTGAATTACTGTTGGAATGACTGCTCATGAGTTCTTTTGGGAACAACTATCATTGAATTTCTCATGTTCAACTATCTACTGAATTTACAAAGATAATGCAACTAAGTTTCTTGCAATTGATCAATGAATAAAATGGTAAAAATAAAGTAAATAAAAGATGAAATTTTATTTATTTTCCCTCATGATATTAGCCTATATGATTTTCTTTATTGAATATTATCCTATACATATTGAGGTTCATCGCTCATAGAAGAATGATCTCTCATGTTTTTGACCTCCAAGCGATGAATGCAATTGATAGATTGTGCATTGATGATGCTGATGTTCGTGACATGATGACTTGTATATGATAGAAGTCTACTTTAAGTCAAATTAGTCTTTCCTGAGTTTTATTAGTGATGTTGTTTCTTTATTGGACAATACAAGAGAATAGTTTATTTGACTAGACTATTTTGATACAATTCTATTTTAAAGTTATTGCTTTTGTATGACGTGTTCGTAGTGTTAATCAGTCTTTTTTATCAAAGTCAAGAAAAGAAGTATTATCGTTGAAGAATGTGAGAGAGAGAGGATTGGATTCCGTCAAGTCGGATGGGGGATCCTAGCTTGCGTCCATGTCCATTTATAGGCCGCTGCTCGTAGCACTTCGCCCCTGTCAATCCGCGGTCGTTACGCGTGTCGAAGCCGCGCTCGCGTGAAGGTTGTGCATGCTCCTTTCCGCAAATGGAAGACGCCAATTCTAACGCACGATCCGCGCACGTTGAACCTCCATATCGTCGTTGTCGCTGGCGTCCATCTCATGCGATCGTTTGCATCATTTCCATTACGGTGCGTCCCCGCGATCCATCACGGTCGTGATCATAGGGATCACGACTGTGATCACAGGGATCACGGCTGGTCACACTACAATAATCTCTTACTTGACCAGCGTGGTCATAATGTTACCACTCCCACTATCCGTGAGTAATCTAACTTGAGATCATGTCTCGAAGTTTCACTATCCGTGAATACTTCTCACTGACTCAGTCACTCCTGAGTCTCATCATGCCCACATGCTTGACAAAAGTACCAACTGCAATTTCCTTTGTTAGAGAATCAACTAATATATCACTCGTAAGCATATAAGTCATTGTTACTTCCTTCTTATCGACTATATCCTGAATATAGTGATATTCAATCTCAATATGCTTTCCATTTGAACTATTGGCTCCACTGTGTATCAAGCTTATCACAGCTTGATTATCACAATACATGGGCAATGGTCCTCTGACCAAATCGAGTCCTAGTTCTAAAAAAAAATGCCTGAGTCATACACCATGGGTGGCTGTTGTGCTACAAGCAATATACTCAGCCTCCTGTGTTTGTCTC
This sequence comes from Pontederia paniculata, assembly GCA_001647135.1. Lineage (NCBI taxonomy): Eukaryota > Viridiplantae > Streptophyta > Magnoliopsida > Commelinales > Pontederiaceae > Pontederia > Pontederia paniculata. The sequence goes on from LTAE01009275.1 coordinate 4,359, forward strand.
GCCACACATCCTTATTTCTTGCTACCCCAAAAAATGGCTGCACCACCCAGAAGGAACAAGTGACCCGATGTAGACTTACATACACCATGGGTGGCTGTTGTGCTACAAGCAATATACTCAGCCTCCTGTGTTTGTCTCGCCACACATCCTTATTTCTTGCTACCCCAAAAAATGGCTGCACCACCCAGAAGGAACAAGTGACCCGATGTAGACTTACGGTCATCAATATCACCGTCGAAGTCTGCATCTGAATATCCAATTGCCTTGAGTGTATCAGCCTGGTATGTCAATCTCAGTTGTACCGTCCCCTTCAGATATCGCAGTATCCTCTTAATGGCTTCCCAATGAGCCCTTCCAGGATTACTTTGAAATCTGCTAACAAGACTTATTGCGTAAGCCAAATCGAATCTCATACAAAACATTGCATACAACAGGCTGCCCACCTCTTCTGCATAAAGCGCACCCAAAGGTTCTTGCCTTGCGTTGGGATACTAGCTTTTGCTCAGCATCTTCCCAACCACAAGCGGTGTCGGTGCAGGACTGTTATTCTGCATCCTAAACCTCCTCAGTACCTTATTTATGTATTGTTCTTGACTTAAACTCAAACTCTTTGAGTTTCTGTCACGACTGATTTGAATGCCCAGTACATTGAGGCCTCGCCCGTGTTTGTCATTTCAAATAGCTTACTCAATTTGTCATTGATCTCATTGAGCATCTCTACATCATTCTCAGCAAGTAGAATGTCATCTACATATAATGACAATATCACAAAGCTGCTCCCTTTCTTCTTGATGTAGACACAATGATCCAATTTGTTCGTCCTGAAACTAAATTGGATTATCGTCTCATGAAATTTCAAATATCATTGCCTAAACGACTGCTTTAGGCCATACAATGAATTTCCAGAGTTTGTATATTTTATTCTCCTGACCCTTTACCTGAAACCCTTCAGGTTGTCGCATATATATGTCTTCTGACAGATCTCCATTCAAGAATGTTGTCTTGACGTCCGTTTGGAACAACTTCAAATCCATATGTGCTACTATGGCTAAGATCGACCGTACCGCAAACTTAGCCACTGGAAAATAAGACTCCTGAAAATCAATCTCGGCTTGCTAAGTATAACCCTTGGTCACCAATCTTGTCTTTTATCTATCAAGAGAACCGTCTGCTCGTTACTTTCTCTTGAATATGCATTTACATCCTATGAGTTGTCTTCCCTCTGGAAGATCACATAATGTCCACACTCCGTTGTTGTGAATGGAGTCTAGTTCTACTCTTATGGCGGCCGCCCATGACTCCGATTCACTAGAAGTCATCGCTTCTTTCAGGGTGATAAGATCTGTACTATTCTCTATTTCAGTATCAACGGAATAACACGATATCCCGCACTCGTACAGTACATAATCATCCAAATGTGTGGGTGTTATCCGTGGGCGTTTGGTGCCAGTTATACTCGTAGAACTACCATGTTCCACTGCATCCAAGGGTATCTCGCTTAGAGCTGGATCATCAACTTCCACTATTAAATAGTACAGTGGATCTCCCGAGTTGTGTCCATCGTCTCCTAGAATCGTGAGGGGATCATTATCCTCCCTAACTTGCTCATTTTCATTCTCTAGAAAAGTAGCATCACGACTCTCTATGAGGCCCTTTTCCTGGTGGAAAAATTTGTACCCTTTGGACTGCTGACTATATCCAATAAATCTGCATGTTTCTGTCCTCAGATCCAGCTTGTCCCTGAGCTTATTAGGAATCAATACGTGCTCCTTACATCCCCACTTCCGGAGATGACCCATCTCGAGCTTTCTTCCAACACATAACTCATATGGCGTTGATTCTATGGACTTTGTGGGAATTTTATTTTGTATGTAACTCGCGGTCATCAAAGCTTCACCCCAAAAGCGCTTTGGCATACCCGAGTGGGACAACATACACCTTACTGCATTCATTAGAGTTCTATTTTTTCTTTCTGTCACACCATTCTGCTGTGGTGTATATGGCATCGTAATCTCCCTACATATGCCTTTTGAAATGCAGTACCCCTCAAATTTTTGGGAGGTATACTCTCCTCCTCTATCTGTCCTCAAGCACTTAATAAGTCTGCTTAACCTCTTCTCAGCTAGTGTCTTATACCTCTTGAAACTCTCGAAAGCTTCTAACTTTCTCTCTAAGAGGTATACATAACAATATCTAGAATAGTCGATAATAAATGTAATAAAGTACTCTTTTCCCTCGAAGGTAGGAACACTCAATGGTCCACAAATATCAGAATGAATTAGTTCCAACAATTCAGTTGATCTAGTCCCCACTGAAAATGGGGTCCTTGTCATTTTCCCAGTCAAGCAACGCTCACATGGCATTGTCCTTGCACCAAAAATGTTGGAGACTATGCTCATCTTCTTTATTCGTTCCATTTTTTAGTTTCTTGGATGTCCTAATCTCTCATGCGAAAGATCATAATCAGACATATAACACAATGAATATTGGAAAGAGTCTTTTATTTCATTATTTTTTAACGACATTCAGGCAGAACATGTCATATGACCGAGTACAAGCTTCCCGATTGCTATGACCTTATTGATTTTGCCAATAGTTACCCGGCCATTATAAAACCTAACTTCAAAGCCCTTATGCAAAAGGATAGGAATAGAAATTAGATTGTGCATCAATCCTGGCGTATATAACACATCTTTGAGCACAACAAAGCTATCACCTATGTCTACCTTGTGCTCACTAACCCCCTCAACATCGAGGTATGTGTTGTTGCCCATGTAGATACTCTTTTCCCCTTTTGAAATTTCTTTGAAGTTAACAAGGTCCTCCTTCGTCTTGGCAATGTGGCGGGTCTCTCTAGAGTCGATCCACCATCCTTCAATATCCTTTTTTGTTGCATTGCATTCCACTGCCAAGACATGTGAAGTCTTGTTGGCTCCTGCTCATTTGTTCTGTCTTCCTCCTCCTTGTCCACCAGTGGGGCTGTCTTGCTTTGGTTTGTTGGGACGTTGGCTTTTGAAGTGACCAAATTTCCCACAAGTGAAACAAGCTCCCCTTGTCACCTTGTGACTTATGTTAGGTTTGAATTATTTCTTCTTGGGGCTGAAGCCTGGTCTGGCTTGCTTGCGCTGGTAGTGCACAGCATGGACCTCTTCCTCCTCCCATTCAGCAGCATCCTCCACTTCGAAGATATCAATCTTCTTCTTCCCTTTGACCATATCTTGCTCAATGGCCAAAATGGAGGGCAGTTCAGCAACCTTCTTGATGGATTCATTAACACGCACAATTGTTGCTGTCATGTCAAAGGCAGGTGGGAAACTATTCAGCACTTAGGTGATTTGTAATGGCTCTAGTTGTGCACAACCTGCAACTTCCAAGTCCTTCACCATTACAATCATCTTATTAACATGATCGGATACATTATCATCCGCTTTCATTTTGCAAGTAGTATACCTATGCAACAACAATTGAATATTCATGTCCATTTTGGACACATACTTTTCTTTAAGAGCTTTTCAAAGTTCATAAGCATTTTTATTGGTTTGAAATACCCTAATCAGATTATCTTCCATACACATAAGTATGAAGGTCTTTGTCTTTTCATCACCAGGCTTCCTTTGCTCCAGCACCGTTGTGTGAGCAGCTCTCTGTTCATTAGAAGCATCTTTCGGAAGAACTAGTGGAGAAGTGTCAATAAAAACTTTGCAGACCGTCATGAACAAGGCCATAACGAATTCTAAGACTCAGATGTCGTAGTTGGCGCCGTTAAAACGACCCAATTTGACTAGTTCCGCGGCCATAAACTTAGACATATCTATAAAATCAATATAATTGTAGTCAGAAAAATTTTCAAACTATTTTCAAAAAATAAATTTATCTGAAAATAAATTTAACAGAAATCTATAAAACTTATAAATTAAAATACTAAATTTATTTTCTAATTTAATGTATCCGAAAATAAATTTAACAAAAATACAGTAAATTTAATTTATTTTCTAAATTAAGTTTTTCGAAAAATAAATTTAACAAAAAATTATTTTCTAAATCAATTTATCCGAAATAAATTTAATAGAAATATAGTAAACTTAATTTATGCAAAAATAAATTAAAATACTAAATTTATTTTCTAAATTAATGTAACCAAAATGGATTAAAAAAATATACCGAAATTAATTTATCTGAAAGTAAATTTAATAGTAAATATACTAAATTTATTTTCTAAATTAATTTATCCGAAAATAAATTTAACAGAAATTATTAAATTTTTTTTCTAACTCAATATGCGAAAACAAATTTTAACATAAAAAATACTAAATCTATTTTCTAAATTTAATTTATCAGAAAATAAATTTAACAGATATTACTAAATCTAACTCAATATGCGAAAATAAACAGAAAAAATACTAAATCTATTTTCTAAATTTAATTTATCCGAAAATAAATTAATCTATCCGAAAATAAATTTAACAATAAATAAACTAAATTTATTTTCTAAATTAATTTCGCCAAAAATAAATATAATAGCAAATAAATTAAATTTAATTTCTAAATTAATTTAAAATAAGTTTAACAAAATGTACTAAATTTATTTTCTAAATTAATTTATGGGAAAATAAATTTGAATAAAAAAATGTAGTAAACTTATTTTCGAAAAAATAACTTTTACAAAGAATAATAAATTAATTTTATCCGAAAATAAATATAACAGAAATTTATTTCTTAAATCGATTTATCTGAAAATAAATTTAGGTTAAAAAATTTGACAATCAGAAAATAAATTTAACATTAAATAAAGTAAATTTATTTTCTTAATTAATTTCACCGAAAATAAATTTAATAGTAAATAAATTAAATTTATTTTCTAAATTAATTTAAAATAAGTTTAACAAAATGTACTATTTTTTTTTCTAAATAAATTTATGCAAAAATAATTTGAATAAAAAAATGTAGTAAATTTATTTTCGAAAAAATAGCTTTTACAATGAATAATAAATTAATTTTATCCGAAAATAAATTTAACAGAAATTTATTTCCTAAATCAATTTATCCAAAAATAAATTTAGGTTAAACATTTTGATGAAAAAATATAGAATTTATCTAATATTTTCTAATATTAATTGCAATAGTTAAAAATTAACTGCAATGGTAATAATGAGGATTAATTTGAATTCTAAATTAATTCAGAAATAAACGACCAGGATTATAACATAAAAAAATGAAATCAAATCTAATGGTGTAGATCTAATCAGATATAATTCAGTTACAATAGTTTAGATCTAACAGTGCAGATTAAATCATATGATATCAACGGTTGAGATCTAGATGATATTATAACGGTCCAGATCTAATCATGCATATAAGAATAGATCCTACGGTTCATATCAGGGTAGTATTATAACGGTTCAGATCTAATCATGCATATAAGAATAAATCCTATGGTTCAGATCAGGGTAGTATTATAACGGTTCAGATCTAATAATCATGCATCAACGACTTAGATTCAAAATTTAACAAAAAAAATTATACCTAAGATTAGATCAAAATGATTAGATCCTACGGTTAGAATTCAATCTATCTATTAAGAAATAACAGTTTAGATTAATCAACGGATCATATGAGGAGAATTAATCAACGGATCGGATAAAAATCGTAGGGAAAACACTATTCATCTTCTTCGTTGAAGACGCGCATACCGTTCATCGTGAGCGAAAATAGGGGAGGCTCTTGGCGGTAGATGAGGCTCCGATTCCTGCACGGCGGTGCAACGAAGAGTTTGCCGGTCAGTTGTGGACGTGTACAAGTCGTCAATTTGGTCGCGAATTCGCGGATCGCTCGCAGACGTCGGCGGTAGCGGTGCGGTGCCGAATACCAGGACGCGTCGATTTTGGGCGATTCCGATGCGATCCAGTGGTGCAGATGATCTGGACGCCACAAGAGCGAGAGCAGCAGACTGATGGGGCGATCAGAAGGGGCAGAAACAAGGCAGGGCGTCGTGTGTGCCGAAAATCGAACTCGCAGTGATCATAGGGATTACGGCTGATACCAATTGAAGAACATGAGATAGAGAGAGGATTGGATTCCGTCAAGTCGGATAGGGACTCCTAGCTTGTGTCCATGTCCATTTATAGGCCGCTGCTCGTAGCACTCCGCCCCCGTCAATCCGTGAGCATTACGCGCGTCGAAGGCGCGCTTGCATGAAGGTTGTGCACGCTCCTTTCCGCAAATAGAAGATGCCAATTCTAATGCACGATTCGCACGCATTGAACCTCCGTATCGTCGCTGTCGCTGGCGTCCAGCTCATGCGATTGTTTGTGTCATTTCCATTACGGCGTGTCAACGCGATCCATCATGATCCATCACGAGCGTGATCACAGGGATCACTGCTGGTGTGGCCGTGATCATAGGGATTACGGCTGGTCATACTACAACAATAGCGTCTTTAAATCTATATTTTGTCACGTGACGAGTTGTGGATTTGAGGGCATAATAGTTACTTTTAATATTAAATTATATGAAGTATCAAGTTGCTTAAAAGGTTTAAACCTTTATGAATATAATCATAATATTTATGTTGTGCATTCCGAAATTCATGTTTTAACATTTGATTGGTTATTGAAATTTCATGTTTAGAAACCTGAAAAATATCGATGGAGTTTCTTATCACTTACACAAGTCGCGCTTTTAAATTTTACGTAAGTATAAAATTTTAGTTAGACTCATCTGCTATGTGTGAATTTGGGCGACACAAATAAGTTCAAGTGAAGTTTTGGAAATTTCGATGGCAAACGAATAAAATCATGAAAATAACTCAAACTTGCATAAATGAATAAATTTTATGTTCCTGAATAATAGCAATGTAGAAAAGATTTCTAAACTCATGTTAAGTTAAGAAAAGAATACACGGACTATGTTAAGTAATTATTCTTAAAATATTTTTATGTCCGTTGTATCTACGTAGTAAGTAATGTCTTAAGTATAAAGTAGTAACTAGCTTGGGACGCAATTAATTTGAACGCACGGTATGGCCGCAGAAACATGCTATTCTGGTATGATGTTACTTTGTCATCGAGATTTAGAACAACACAAGCATCTTACTTATATTATTGTATCTCTTTTTTTATGTAATCAAATTGATATTGTTATGCTTTATGACATACAAACCTTTATACTTGCCTTTGGAAGATAGTGGGGAAGTTTGAGCATCTCTTCTGTCTTCACGTCTCTTCCTCCACCTTTCCCACGAAAACCAGGGGTGCATGCATGCATTTGTGATCATACCTAAGACTGCCGCCGGTCGATAGTGGGTCGGAAGCCATAACTACCCATTTGCATGAAAAAAAATGTTTATAGGGAACAAGGGCGTGGTGCAGTGGCTCACCCCTCGACTTGAGCACCGAGAGGTCTCGAGTTCGAATCCCACCGTGGGACTTATGTGCCTCTTTATTTTCAGTATTTCCTTTCAATGTATTAGGCCATGGGCCTCCTTTGTAATCGAAAAAAAATGAAAAAAAATGTTTATGTGTTGATGTCCGATGATGTAAGCCTTAAAATAACCTTCATTTCATAATTTGTTTTCCATCTAAATGGTTAATAGCATGACTAATTTAGTTTAAATGAAAAACATAAAGAAGACTTGCTTTAATAATAATGTTTTCGAAATTCAATTAGTTAGGGTTTTAATTGGCTAAGCTAGTGATAATATTCATAAGATGATCTTTTCCTACCAAAAGTTAATTAACTAAATATAATATTTGTATATAGTGATATATATTTATTTTTGACACTGTGTTAAACGTCTTCGTAATTATTCAATGCACGATCAAATAGCTAATTTGCAAGGTGCATGTACTATTATCACTCTTGCTATTCTACTAAAAATTAAAATTTCAATTTATTTGATCGCATATCGAGTGCTTAACTACGATGTCTTGGTTTATATAAATATATCATATTTTGTGTAAACTCATATAAGCATATTTTGTGCTTAATTACGAAATTCACTGTATCATTTGGAATAATGTTTTTTTGTTGGATGTTTTAATTTTTTTTAATAATTTTAAACGTAAACGAACAAACCTTGGAGCCTTATTGTTTGCCCATAGTTAAGGAATCATCCTTGGTTTATCGACCATCCCATGTTTTAGTTTGTCTACTTTTCTATCACTTCCGGCTGACGCCTCTACGTTTCATGTTTTAATCGAAGAAAATATTTATTCAAATGAATCAATCAGGGAAAAAAAAGAAGAAAAAAGCCGCACTAATTTAAATACTAATTTCGTTGCCTCCTTGCAGTTAACTAATTCATTCAGTAATTGCTCACAAAAAAATACTATATATTTTTGTTTGATCAATCTTGATTAAAATAAATTATATAGGGCATAACATTAGTTGTTTTTATTATGTTGTATTCTTGTAATTAATAACACGATAAAAAGGTTGTGTCATTTGTCTGGCTTCAAATTATAATTAATTTGTGTTACAAGGTGGGCACTAATCCGGCCGATTAGTGATCATTATTATTATTTGGCTGTTTAGTGGTTCCTGACTCATAATTTGATACATCTGGAAATTGGTTAATTAATTGCTTAATTATTCCCACATCATTAAATATATCAGTATAATCTATCTCACTTTTGTTCGATTATATATGTTGAATGACTTATTTAATGATGTTTGAATAAAGAACGATTTAGATTTATTTGTTTCTTAGTCTTCGTTCTCAATTACTTCACGTAACCGGCGTATGACTATCTACTAGTACCACTAGATGATAAAAATATTATAAAATAGGGGTTTTGTCACTAGGTCAATGCAAGCCTTGAATTGAGGTGAAAAAATGAGATAAAAATGGTAATGTTATGGATAAAATATTTGGAAAAGAAAGGAAGACAAACAGAATTCTCACTGTAGGAAAAAAAATCTCAAATCGCATCACTAATTTTCCTTCGCTTTTCTTTTGAAATTATCACCCTTCTTATTAATGTTGACAAATTCATTAATAACCTTTCTCATCAAAGTTAGAAACTTGTTTGCTTATTAAACATGCATAACTTTGATCCGATATAAAATCCAAACAAGAATTTCTGAAATCCATTTTTGTATGCTCATTTTAGTACTTGGTGCATTTTTTTCTCATAGAATTATGTTTGACAACATCACAAAGGTTGTAGCCCCCTTCAATAATTTAAGAGTCGAAAATGAATTATTATCAGATAAATAAAAATTAATATTATAATTATTTTAAAAAGGATAATTTAACTTATTTGCTAGAATTTTTGTTCTAAAATATTAGATATCCACATTATAACTATTAACTATATGCTTAATATTTTTATGAATACTTTTTTTTCTATTTTATTCATCCTTTTACCACCTCAACAATTCAAATTTACATGGTTATAAGTAAAAGTAGTAACTGAGACACGTTAATTTCAACATTGGGCATGCTCGCGGCCACCTGGAGTACAATAACTACCAAATTAGAGTTGAAACTTTGTTAATCTCTCTCTCTCTCTCTCTCTCTCTCTCTCTCTCTCTCCACCCNCGCCCGTCGCCTCGTCCAGGTCGGCGTACGCGACGTCTTCGCCGTGCCGGGCGACTTCAACCTCACCCTCCTCGACCACCTCATCGCTGAGCCCGAGCTCCGCCTTGTCGGCTGCTGCAACGAGCTCAATGCCGGGTACGCGGCTGACGGTTATGCCCGTTCCCGAGGCGTCGGCGCCTGCGCCGTCACCTTCACCGTCGGAGGGCTCAGCGTCATCAACGCCATCGCAGGATCCTACAGCGAGAACCTCCCCATCGTGTGCATCGTCGGCGGCCCCAATTCCAACGACTACGGTACCAACCGCATACTCCATCACACCATCGGCCTCCCGGACTTCACCCAGGAGCTCCGCTGCTTTCAGGCCGTCACCTGCTACCAGGTGAGATTTCGATCTATGCCTTTGACTTCCAGATTCAAGAAAAACAAATTAAAAATAGGTTTTGCATGGATTGCTTGAATTTGTGGGGTGCAGGCGGTGGTGAACAATTTGGATGATGCGCACGAGCTGATCGACACAGCAATATCGACGGCGCTGAAGGAAAGCAAGCCTGTGTACATAAGCATCAGCTGCAACCTTCCCGGGATTCCGCATCCCACCTTTGCTGATGAGCCGGTGCCATACTTCCTGGCGCCCAAGTAAGCGCCCCCACATATTTTTACATGACTGTTGTTGTGAAATTTTTAATTTATCTGTTTATAATTTGTGGCTGTTCACTTGGAGAGGGATAGTAGTAGTATGCAAGTTGATTATTCAATTATTCATCTGCTGAACAAACTATTATGCCCAACTTCGACCAATTAAGATTGATCTGGCGAAAAACTTCACAAAACACCATTGCTTGAGATCTAAACAAATACATATTCAATACCACTAATTAGTTGTGTGTGTTGATAATGCCTTGGGTTTTAACCCAATGGAAATACATATGATCCCTGCGCATCACACGTGAAATATTTAAGGCGACGAAGTCGTCCGTCCCATATGAGAGTCTAGCTGATTGGTCAGAGAGTCTTGGGAGGGGTCTGGGGAAGATCCCCTGCAGGGGCTCGGAGACGACCTTAGAGCTTTTATTTTCTATTTTATATTAGGAGTTCATATATAAACTCCCTAGGATTTCGGTTACTGTGTATCTTGTATCATCTATTGTTTTCCACATCAAAAAAAGAACTCTAGCCGCCGCCCGAGGACGTAGTCCAGTTAAGAATGAATCTCGTAAATGCGTGTCTTCTCTGTGTGTGATTTCTTTCTTTTGTCTATTTTTCATAACATGTGTGTTAGTTGAAATTATTTTACTGGTTTGAAATTGAGCAATTTGTGTAGTTTCAACTTCCATGTGTCAATTGTTGATCGATGTGAATTGAGTTGATTGAGGAGTATTCATGAGAAGCATGAGAATAATAAGTGTCAACTAAGCAATGATACATGATTATTTTTTTTGGTTGCCACCACAATATTCGAGGTTTCGACCCAACTAATATGTGTTGACGAGTGAGACTCTCAGTAAAAAATACAAGAACTCGAGATTTACTTAAGCAAGGAGGAACTACTTATTGCTGCCTACTTCCATTGATATGATGCATAATCTTTTTTGTTTTTACCTAGGAAGGTCTTAGGAGCCAAGGCTGCAACTATCATACTAGAGCCCATCGATAATCAAGCCTAAGTATCACATTGCATTTTGATTATTCAATAATTTATAGATTAATGGTAGTGCATCTCTACTACTCATATTAATCACTATTAACCCAGGACTAGAAATCATACATTTAGTAGCTTCATATTTATCTAAATACATACAAGTTCACATTGTCATTCAGCAATATAATTGTCAGCTGAAAATTTAGGAGATGAACCTTCACATGTGGAATAATGAACTTGATCATATTATGCCAAGTGAATGATGAATATGCATAATTTGCAGGTTGAGCAACCAATTGGCGCTAGAGGCTGCAGTAGAAGCAACATCAGAATTTTTGAACAAGGCTGTCAAGCCAGTCTTAGTTGGAGGGTCTAAACTTAGGGTAGCCAAAGCGCAGAAAGCATTCGCGGATTTGGCAGACTCATGTGGCTATCCAGTAGCTATTATGCCATCAGCTAAGGGTTTAGTGCCAGAGCATCATCCTCACTTTATTGGGACTTACTGGGGTGCAGTTAGCACCAACTTTTGTGGTGAGATTGTCGAGTCCGCTGATGCATATGTCTTTGTTGGACCTATTTTCAATGACTACAGCTCTGTTGGTTACTCATTGCTGATTAAAAAGGAGAAAGCGGTGATTGTACAGCCTAATAGAGTTACAGTCGGCAATGGCCCTTCTTTTGGTTGGGTTTTCATGACAGACTTCTTGACTGCACTTGCCAAGAAACTGAAGACGAACACAACAGCCATGGAAAATTATCGTCGGATTTTTATTCCTCCTAGCATTCCTTTGAAACGTGAGAATAATGAACCTTTGAGGGTCAATATTCTTTTCAAACACATCCAGGCAAGTATTAAGATATACAGTATTAAGATATGTTATCTTTTGAGTAAATTCTTTTGAAATTAGATTGAAGACTCTGTGCATATCTCTTTTCTCCAATCCCCAAGACACATACCCAAATACAAAGGACACTCACTTTGGTAATCAATAATGATGTTTGTTTTTCTAAATCTGTCTGAGATTGAATAATTGTATGTCACATCGATATATATGTTGCAGAAATGTATCACTTGTTGTCGATTGATTAGATCCCAGAAAAGTATGGCATGTCATTTAAAAATTTATTTCTTTCACCTTTCTAGGGGTTATTTTCAAGGCGGTAAAAGTTTAATTAACTTATTAACCAGGAGAGTAGGTGCACAATCTTCTTGGGTTTATGTTTATTGAGAAATGCCTTCTTACATTTCAGGATATTCTGAATGGAGAGACAGCTGTTATTGCAGAAACTGGTGATTCATGGTTTAACTGCCAGAAACTTCGTTTGCCAGAAAACTGTGGGTAAGCCAATTTTGTTGAACTTGTGTGTTTCAAAACTTCATGAGTAACTAGGGGCTATTGGTTTGGAGATATCAAAGGGTGTTGACTTTACATTCGATTGTAGTTATGAATTCCAGATGCAATATGGATCAATCGGATGGTCTGTTGGTGCTACTCTTGGATATGCTCAAGCTGCCAAGGACAAACGTGTTATTGCTTGCATAGGTGATGGAAGTTTCCAGGTACACAATAATCATAACTTTTCAATTTAGAACATTTTCTTATGTGATTTTACTGAAATAAAGTAGTATTATAATATACAGATTTTCTTTGTTTGGACACTAATGTTCTAAAAGAAAAATCAGAATAAAAGTTTATTCTTAAGTAAAGTCTACGGCTATTAGTCTGCAGATCCATGTGATATTTCTTCGTTTATTTTTCTTTTACTTAGGTGACAGCACAAGATGTGTCAACAATGATCCAATATGGGCAGAGGAGCATCATTTTCCTCATCAACAATGGCGGGTATACCATTGAAGTAGAAATCCACGATGGGCCTTATAATGTCATTAAGAACTGGAACTACACTGGTTTTGTAGATGCCATCAACAATGGAAATGGAAAATGTTGGACTGCTAAGGTGAATTTGTTGGAGATGGTCCATAAAACGAATACTGTGCAGTAAAAAAAAATAGAAAACTAATGTCAATGTTGTTTATTTTTCTAGGTCCGAACTGAAGAAGAATTGATAGAGGCCATTGCAACAGCCACTGGAGAACAAAAAGAAAGTCTGTGCTTCATTGAAGTTATCGTGCACAAGGACGACACAAGCAAAGAGCTGCTAGAGTGGGGATCGAGAGTGTCTGCAGCCAACAGCCGTCCCCCGAACCCACAGTAGTTTGTAGAGGGAATTGCATAACCAGAATTATCACATGCATAGAGATCTGAAATTGCGAATGTAAATAAATTGGCTTACCTATTGAACAGAAGCCCTTTGATATTAAAATGTTAATAACTGGATCATGATATTAAGGTGACACAAGGATCATCCGGCGACAATATTTTGTTTATCATGTATTCATGTCCTATAGAACTGAAACTCTGAAACAAGTATTGGATTTTTTTTTCTTCTATTGATGTATGTTTGAAGTGTTACGGAATTGTCAATGTGTTTTCAACCGTTAGGATGCAAGAGCTCATGCTAAAAAAAATTAATACTGCGATCTCCGGTTGATTATTGAAGATTTATTAAACTTCTTAAAAAGGTTGAACAGATATTTACGCAATTTTTTTTCTTAATGCATACATTTAAATGAGAATAATATAAAAAATTAAATCACATTAGAAGCACACAAGATTTACGTGAAAAATCTCTCAAGATTAAAGAAAAAAAACTATGGGAGCGAATATCAAATCTTTCACTATGAAAAATAGCAATATATAATTTTTTTTCTCTAATGAGATATTTCCTCTTACACCCCCTCAACTACCATCGATTTTCGCATATAACCTCGGGTTTCTAAAATTCCTCCGCCGACCCCTCTTATACTTAAAAGCTTCCGACACTCCACTCCTGCCATCACATTTCATTCGTTTGAACATTAACTTTTGAATTTTTGATTTATCAAATGACCATTCTATCCTTCCGCCTTCCAATATTAACTTTTGAATTTTTTGTCCAATTGCTAAGGCTCTTCTTGATCTCCCTGTGGTTCACATATGCAAGCTCATACATGCTGCACAATTTCGTCACCAGTGTAGGATCTGGAATGGCACCAAGAGGGAGGGGTGAATTGGTATATTAAAACTTTTGTTCTTCTTAACTAAAACTAGATGTGTTATGTTCAGCGGAAGCGAACAAGTATGAATATAAAACACAAACAGAGAGAAGAGTAAGAAGAAGAACAAACACACAAACAAACATAGAGTTTGTTATCGAGGTTCGGCCGAACTCTTTAGCCTACGTTCCCGCTCCGATCTTCTCCACGAGATCTTCGGAGTTCACTATCTCCTTCTTCAAAGGGCGAAG
>LTAE01009276.1:6397-18885 GCA_001647135.1 Pontederia paniculata
AGGGGCGCGTCGGAGCGACGGCGTTAGAGGGGCGCGTCGGAGGGGGGATGAACACGGCCGGAGTTGCAGGACGCGGCCGGAGTTGCGGGACGCGGCCGGAGTTGCGGGACGCGGCCGGAGTTGCAGGACGCGGCCGGAGTTTGTAGACGCTGGTGTTGTTGGGCGCGGTCTGATCGGAGATGAGGATGAAGGGTCGCGTGGCCGTCACGGTCTGCAGGCGGAGCGGTGATCTCTGCGCCGGCGAATATGTAGAAGGTGAGAGAGAAAAAAAAAATATTATTATGGCTCTGATACCATGTTAGAAGAGTAGAATGGAAAAAATGTTTTCTGTATATTTCTGATGAGGCTGTACATCTATATATAATATATGAAAAGGATCAAATGGATAACCACCAATGTCTATCTAATCTAACTAGAGAAGATCATCTAATCTAAACTAATCTAGATAAACACAAATCTAGATAAGATCAGATCTGAATAACAACAGATCTGGATGATATTAAATCTTTACAAAAGATAAGATTAGATTCTCTAACATTCTCTTGGTTTGTTATCTTAATTCTAAGTTTTATTGACTAGCAAACTTAGCCATGTTTAATTGTAGGTATCATGAAGGGATTTTGGAATTGTTACAGACAGTGTTTGGTTCTGTCATCATATCAACAGTATATTTTTTGAGATTTCTATTAATGGACTGAATGAAGCTTCCTGGTGCAAATGTTAAAGCCACTGTATCATGGGCTCCTGATCTTGGTCCTACTGTTCTCTCTTTCTGCTGCTGAGAATGGATACTCTCGCTGCAACTGCGACATTGATAGCTTTTGGAACACTGAGACCATCCTCTACTACCAAAGGGCCGGCGATTTTTTAATTGCAGCAGCCTACTTCTCCATCCCCCTTGAGCTTCTGTGCTTTGTGACATGCTCCACCCTCTTTCCCTTCAAATGGATCGTCTTCCAGTTTGGTGCTTTCATAGTTCTTTGTGGTTTCACACACTTGCTCAACATTTTTACCTACGAGCCCCATTCTTTTCTTCTGATGTTGAGCCTTACTATTTCCAAATTCTTTACCGCACTTGTTTCATTCGCGACAGCGATTACGCTGTTGACGTTGATACCTCAGCTTCTGAGAGTGAAGGTAAGGGAGAATTTCCTGAGATTGAAAGCACGGGAGTTGGACCACGAGGTTGGAATGATGAAGAAGCAGGAAGAAACCAGTTGGCATGTAAGGATGCTTACTCGGGAGATCCGTAAGTCACTTGATAGGCATACCATATTGTACACCACTATGGTTGAGCTATCAAACACATTGGGCCTGCAAAATTGTGCAGTATGGATGCCAGATGCGAATAAAAGGGTGATGAACCTCACCCATGAGCTACGCCAAAGGAGTTCCTCTTTTTTTTGCAGTAATTCTATTCCAGCTGATGACCCAGAAGTTACTGAAATTAAGGAAACCGACAGTGTGAAAATACTGAGTGATAATTCTGTGCTTGGTTCTGCAAGTAGAGGAGGTTTTCTTGAACGGGGACCTGTTGCAGCAATAAGGATGCCAATGTTGAAGGTGTCAAATTTCAAGGGTGGAACACCACAAATAGTTGAAGCAAGTTATGCCATACTAGTTTTAGTTCTTCCTATGGATGGTTCAAGGTGTTGGAGTCACCATGAACTAGAAATAGTTGAGGTTGTAGCTGATCAAGTGGCTGTTGCCCTCTCCCATGCTGCAGTTCTCGAGGAGTCACAACTAATGAGAGAAAAGCTGGCTGAACAGAACCGAGTTCTCCTGCAGGCCAAGCATAACACTATGAAGGCTAGTGAAGCAAGGAATAAGTTCCAAGTATCTGTAGGTCAAGGAATGAGAACGCCCATTCACTACATCCTAGGTTTGCTCTCCATGCTGCAACAGGAGAATTTGAGCCCTGAGCAGAGGCTTATTGTTGATGCTATGACGAAAAGCAGTGATGTTGTCTTAACATTGATTAAAGATGTCACGGAAATTACTACTAGAAATAGTGATCGGTTATCCTTGGTAATGAGACCCTTTAATCTTCATTCTCTGATCAAGGAAGCTGTTACTACTGCAAAATGTCTCTGTGATTCCAGAGGCTTTGATTTTGAGTTCCAGATTGAAACAACAGTGCCTAATCTGGTTTATGGGGATGAGATGCGGCTCTTTCAAATTATATCACATATGGTAGGCATGATGCTGAATGGGCATGTCAAAGGACTTTTGGTGTTTCGGGTTCTCATATATGATGAAGTTAAAGAAGATCTTCATGAATGGATGTTGTGGAAATCAAAATTTTCTGATGGGTACGCTTGTGTGAGGTTTGAGATAGCAATTGGAAAATCACCGAATGATAGTTCAAAATTGTTGGTTTCAGAACCTAATTATTGTCAAAGATCAAATTCTGCATATTTGGAGACCAGTCTCACCTTCAGAATGTGCAAGAGACTTGTGCAGGTATTTTTTTTTATCCTTTAAGCCCTTTGTCACCTCATTGAATGTAGATGACATTGTCGTGTGAACATGAGTAACTATTATACCCATAGCACCTTGAATAACATACATTTTATGCTTTTGTACCCACAGTATGTCCTATAAGTACAATGTATGAACAACCTTTCTAGTGCTGTCAATGTATCATTATGGAAATAGATCAAGGTCAATATATTTGTAAGTTGACTTGATGTTATGATGATCTTTTCCTAACTGGCGACTTTAGCATCTTTCTTAACATTAACCACACTTCTTTTAGGTGTTTTCCTGTTTTGTGATCCTATTGCTTTACTGCGGAATAGTTTGAAGTCTTTCTAGTGTTGTTTTAGAATTCACTGTTCTAGCAAGCAGTATAAAGCTGATACTCTTCTAACGCAAATTCTCTTACATTTCACTTGAGAGCAGGGGCAGAGCTGGACAATTTAGTTAGGAGATGCACATTTTAAATTAATATTCATAAAAAAATTAAAATAGTATGACAAATAATATAAAAAATATTTTAAATATATAGATGGCAGACAAACATCTATTTTAATAATTAATTTCAACGAAATGTTATTTTTTAAAATCGATTGAGAATGATATTATTATTGATAGTATAATTTTTTTTTCATATATGCAATTTAGTCTTCGAAATATTCATCACACCTATTGATCACCTAAATAATTATTTAGTTAGAAAATTCAAAGTCAGAATCTAAATATGAAAATTAGGCTCATTAAATAATCAATCTTTAATATATGATCCATATTACTAATTAAAAAAAAAACTTAACTTTCAGGGGGTGCCAGTGCACTCCCTTGATCCCCCCTTCCCTCCGCCTATGCTTGAGAGATGTTATACATGACATTAACCTTCAATAATACAAATAAAAGATGAATCTTCAGAACATTGATGGATGATATGCTTTTATAAAAAAAATGCCATGATAGGAGGATAGTGAAATAAGAGCGCAACTTTGTGCATTGTAATCACGTTTCCATCACAAAGTAAATCATGTTTTCCTTTTTTAATTTTGGGTCAAAATTTGATTCTTTTGTTCAAAACATGAAACAACTATAATGAGATCTATACATAATTTGCAACTAATTGTCATATTAAAACTTCTGTTTGTTCGGCATATTTTTTTGTAAATGCAACAAATATCTGCACGAGTCCTCCCTTAACAATATGTACCTTTTTTATTAATCATATTGTCATTTTGATTCTTTGTAAATTTGTTTCCTTTGCTAATATGTGGATCCATGAGACTTAATGCTTCATTCTAGTAACACTGCTTAATGTTGGATAATGGGCCAACCAAATATTTTTTCCAATTGCAGATGATGCAGGGAAACATCTGGGCAGTTCCAAACTCCGGAGGCATCATAGAATCCATAACACTTCTTCTCCAAATCCCTTTACGTCAGAACAATCCAGCCTCTGAAGCTGGGGAATCCTTAGAGCTGTCATCAGCTTCTTCCATCCCTAGTTTCAAAGGACTTAGGGTTTTATTGGCTGACTACGATGACATCAACCGCGCTGTAACTCGAAAGATTCTCGAGAAGCTTGGTTGTCGTGTCACCTCCGTAGCTTCCGGTGTTCAATGCCTGAGTTCTTTTGGCGTGCCAGTAACGCCCTTCCAACTCGTGCTTCTGGACCTTCATATGCCCCAGATTGATGGCTTTGAAGTGGCAGCCAAAATTAGGTTGTTCAGAAGTGGATCATGGCCAGCCATTGTGGCCTTCACTGCCAGTGCAGAGGATGAGGTGTGGGAGAGGTGCTTGAAATCAGGAATGAATGGTCTGATTCAGAAGCCTGTCACATTGCATGCAATGGGAGATGAGCTTTATAGGGTCCTGCAAAACATGTAAAAGAAGGCCGCCGAATGCTACCAGATTTTGCACAATCTTGTCAATACACAATTTGCTTGCACAATGAAAACATGTACAGTTAAATTAAGTGTTCATTGATCCACTCAGCATAATTCACAATTTGAGAGGCAAACACAGAGCATACAGTCTTCGCCTTTAATTTTTCTTCACTCAAATCTTTAGCTTGTCCCCAAGTTTTGCTGGTAGCCTCATTCTGAAACCAGTCTTGGACGAGTGGCTGTTGGCCTGCTACTTGTTTTGAAGCCAAGGACCATCTTCTGTTGCTTTATAATGCAAACATAAACTGTACTAAAAAAAAAGAAAAATGGCAACATAAGCGCTAAAAATATCAGGATATAAGCATAGCATAGAGCCCTTATATTGATATTTTCACTTCCAATAGCATCAAGATCTCTTAATTTAGCAATGAAATTGTCTGTTTCATGAACTAAATCGTGCTCTTACTGTTTATGTGCATTTTTTCATATTCCATATGATATAAAAGTTAGATATAAAATTTATATTTTCTAACCTCACTTATTATGTTGTCAACATTTCACTAATGAAATTAAAAATATAATGTTAATGTAATCTCTTTCAACACTACAATTTGAACGAGACTACTAATTTATTTGTCTTTCAATTAAGGGTTCAATTCGCTAATCAATTGACAATTATTTCATACAAGTAATTAATCAAAGTAAAAATTTACTTATCCAATTCTCTTGTAAAAAGTAATCATACATAGCTATAGGGTTCAAGGATCTCAAGTGAAACCGGCAACTTATTTGCCCTCTTTTAACAAATTGGTTACCTATTTTTTTTTATCACAATTTCTCTCTTTTAAATTGCCCAAAAATAATTGGGCCTAAAATCTCGTTTCGGACCCTAAAAAGAACTTAAGCGCGACTCGACTCCAAATCAGCCCGTTGATTTATTTTTTTTGAAAAAAATGGCGGAAGAGAAGCAACAGAGCACCAATTGGACTTTGGAGGACCTCTGGCGAAGACGCCTCTTCCTCTGCCTCCTTCTGCCGCCGCCGCCTCCTGTTGGAGCTTCCATGGCCGCCAAATTCTTCAAGGTCATTTGATTCCTTCCCCTTTCTCCATAAGTATCTGACACAATGATGTATCTTTGTGTAATGATGTGTGGATCCTATAAATTTGTGATCTTTGTGTCTATCATAAATATACTTACTAAATTTAGGAAAGAAGGTACTTACTAAAGGAGTTTCCAGAATTAGTTAACAGTGCTGATAACTCAAAGGTTCTGGAATTTGGATGTGGAAATGGCACTCTACTTCCAGTCTGATGGTATATCTTTATTGTTTTGTTTCTAACAATTCTTGTTTCTTTTGTAAATAGGAGATAAGTAGTTTATTTTGGATGTTTATTAGTACTTGACACCACATAAGATTGGATGAGTGGTTTGGGAAGGTAATCAGTTGGGGTTGACTCTTCAGCAACAATTTTTTCTGTGTATAGTTCAGTCAGCATAGTTCACTATCTTTTCACTCGTTAAATAGGAATTGCAGTAAAGAACGAGAAAAAAATGGAAGTACTCTCTAAAAAAAACAAGATTGTAGGTAATTCAGGAAGCGGAACAATTTTCACTTTCCTCAGCTCAGTGTTCACTATGATTCAAGTTCAAGATTTTTGTTCTATTTAAAGATCTATATTTTACTAATAGCTTTTGTCAGGCTCAGATGATTTTTTCTCAAACTGCAATTTTCAATTGAAACTTTCTTAGAGAGTCTACTTTAGTAAGATGCTTTCTTTTTCTTGTTCCCTCGACTTACTCTCTTTGTGTGGAAGGGAGGAAGATGTGCATTGCCAATCTGATGCTTCACATACTGCTCATGAATATTAGTGTCCTACCTATTTTACATTGAACTGAAGTAATGATGGTGTATCAATATGCCAAGGTGCACAATTTTATTAAAAGGTCCATGACAACCACTTATACACACTGAAATTCTATACTCGCATTGTGCAATTTCATTATATGATCCCTTTGGTTGCTCTCGTACTTTGTGAAAGGCTTCGGCCTACTGCTGGAAAGACTGATTATGGCCTAAGAATGTTGTTCAGTGGCATAAGGGTTTTGTCTATATCTTTTACAATTTTGGAAACATTGTGCATTTTTTCTAACATATACCTTTTACCGCAAAACAGGGGCTTTTATTTACAAGTGACCGTAGCGAAGAGGTTCTCAGAAAAACAAAAGAGATTATAGCTGCTGCAAGTGATATCTCCTATGAACATCAGTTCAGGACATTTTTGCATGAACTGAAGATGAATCTTTTTCCTAATTGAAAGTTCTGAACTTGCCAAATAACTTTTCTTTGAAGCCAAATGTTCAGCAGCTTAATAGTCCAACTTTATCTTCTCATCTCTTAGTGTGATGCATGATTCTGACTTCATTCTCTCCACATAGACACTAAGGAAGGAAAAAAAATCGGAATGTAACAATATTAGGATGCCCTCCTTCTTGTGATAAGATCAACATTGTATTGGCGGATTGGACTTTGTTACCTCGGTAAGCATTATATTGTTGAATTCTTTACGAGAAAAATTGATCTCCCTTGTCTGATGGCCTTCGGTAAATATTCTTGTCCTTCGTGAATTGTGATATTGTATTTTGTTTTAATTTGTTTTGATGAGAAAAAGGATGATCAACAACCGCATTCATTATAAATGAGAATTTCGATAATACATAGTGCTGAAATAAAGTTTATACAATCAATCAACCCATTCCCAGGCCAGCTTGCGAGCATGCAAAATAACGTTCTCGACATAGCATCTTCCTCCTCTAAACAGTGTATCATTCTGCTGAAGCCATATTTCCCAAAGAATAGCAAAAAACATTGCCCGGTCCTTTCTTGACCTATAAAGAGCTTCAGAACTCCGTCCCAGAGTTGGTGCAGATCCATCTAATGCGTGCCAAGTTCCAACCATAAGACAAGTGTGCAGAATCTTCAACTTCCACCTCACATAATACACATTCATCTAGATTGCCCGGGAACCATCTTGCACGGTAAGTCTGACTAAGAATCCTCCTTCATCTCAGAAGCCAGTTAAGTATCTTGATCTTTAAGGGAACACGCGATCACCAGATGATTTTGCAATCCATAACAAAATCTCTGTTCGCATTCTGGGTAGAGCCCCACAGTAAATCAGATGATCATTTATTGTTTGATGTTTTCTCATCCTAGGATGAATATGCCATTTGTCAATGCATTTAAACTTTGAGGTTTGAGTTCACCATCTTTCTTTCTACTATATGCAATCTTCTAGGTGTCCTGTTACATAAGTGATGCAAATATTCCTGAAAGTAGGTGTTTGAAATTGATCAGTAGCTGTACTCTATTTGTTTATTCGAGTCACTAAAAATAGGCCAGGACTTGTATTATATGGTTGGTTGGATACAAACTCAGATATGTACAAAGCAATTTGTGTCTATGCTGTTGCTTATGCATCATAGCATATATCTTTTGGTTCCACTAGAACTCTTTTTACATTGTTCTTTAAAAATTCTTTGCATCTTGATTAATTCAGACATGTGAAAGTGTATTTGTAAATTATCATTAAAATTCAAGTAGCAGTTTCCTTTTGGTGCCAGAACATGCTGAAAAGTTTGACTTGATAACCTCATATCCTTATGGATGCTTATATGCATATCCGGCACTTCTTTCAGACATGTTACATAAGTGATTAAAATGGCATTTGTTTCTTTGTCTATATTTTTGAATGGTGAGTTCATTGTCTATTCTCAAAGTAGCGTTGACATGGAAAGACCCATTTTTTATCAAACAGTTAGATTATATGTATTGATTCTATTTGCAAGTGTGCAACAGGACCTGAAAATGGATTTTTCATTTATCCTCACAAAGCACAATGTTCTATTTTTGTGTTTGCAGTTATTTTTGAAAGCAAACCCATATCACAAACTATTATCTATCATTCAGAAATGTTACTGTCTTGAATCCTGGGTGTCTTATATTCAGAGACTATGGTAATCTTCTCTGATAGCTAGAAACATAACTTTTATCTCCACCAAATTGGGGAATAATGGTAATATATACTCACATGAGTTTGTGAACCTCATGCCTCTATGACATGTGTTGCATTTTCTTACCAAGCAAAAGGTGGGGCTCAATAAATACATGCGACCAGATAAAACTTTTTCCTATTTTTTCTCACTAGATATTGCAAGGTATATCTTTCGTACTGCTGGTTTTACTGTGGTAAGATGTGCGCTAATGTTTTGCTAATATCGAAGATTTTAATATATTTGTGGAAAGTATCCCTCTATTTCATGTTGACTGTTCTATCATGTTAGATACTAGTATATTTGGGCAGTAGGTGGTTTAAATCTGACCTAATAATTCAGTGCATAATTATTTGAAAATCATGTCCTTGCAGTAGTTGGTTTCTCTAGGGCTTTTGAACAAACCATACATGTAAATTTTATTGCTGGCACTTGTAAAATGACTTGTTATCAAGGGAAGAAACATTATGCTACAAACAGCTAATCTTTTCGTTTCCATGCCATGTTGAAGAGGAATAGCCTTTAATTGAATATAGATTTAGTAGTGATTTTATGGACTTTAGGGCTTATAGATTCATACTTAATTTTTTGTAATCATCCTTCACTCTTTTAATTTATCTGATAAGTTGTCTGGTTACTCAAATGCAGCTGGAGCTTGGCTACTGTTGTGTAAATTTGATAAACCGTCAAAATGGAAAGTGTGTGCAAAGAGTTTGGGTTCATGGGAAGTTCCAGAAGTCATAATGTGCCTTGGCATTTGTTTGCAGAAAAATTCCGGCTTTTGCAAGCAGTGCACCAAGTGCCTGCTGGAATGCTCGATTTGCTATGTAGATTAGCAAAGGCCCATGGTGCATCAGGGATGCCCAGAACAAAATTTTGGGAATACATGTGATATTTATTTCTTGGATATTATGCAATTAGAGATATCTTTATCCATTGGAAAGATTTATACGGAAGGAATTTTCTCCAAATGGTAAATGGAACTGCTATTACCCACTTATGGAATGATGCCTCATCCTCCACAGTAAACGTGATGCTTGTCCTTTGATGGCAGAATAATTTGAAGGATGTCTCATTCCCTTTGTCCAACTTTTTCTGGTCATCATCTCTCATGGCTTCATTCAATCAAATTCTCCCTTCTTGTTACATCCCCAAAAGTAATGAAGCTTGATATGTGACTGACATCTGTGCGTTTCATGCATATCTAAATTGAGACATGAAAAGACACGAGAATCTTTCCATGTCCTTGTTGCTATTCAGATGTTAAGCTCCAATCAATTCTTTGTTCATAATTATCCGATGCAACTTCTTTTCGTTTTAAGGCTTTGTTTGTTTTGTTTTGATTTAAGTATATTTATGAAAACGATAATTTCTAAGGGAACGTGTTGTTTCTGTAGAGATTAAACATGTAATTTTAAAATATTTGATCACAGCCACATTTTCTTTGTTCACTTGTCTTAGTTTACAATAATCTCGCAATGCATATTTGCTTTACTTTTTCTTTCCACATGTAAGTTGTTCTAAACAAATGCTATTGGCTTATTCTTCTTTGCTTAAAGAAGATGCAAATAGATTTTTGCACAGATGCATACTTAGTCAAGTTGAGGAAGGAATTGTTCTCTTGTTCTTGCTTCCTTTCTCATCTATTGTCTCCATATCTCTCTGTTAATTATATTGCAAGTTCAAACTTAGTCAAACTATTCTATTCCAGAAAAAGTCGTCACCCTTGAGAAATTACAAGACAAGATTTTGGACTTCCATCATTATGTGCTCTTGGATGGATGGAATTTTTTAGTATTTTAGCAAAGGGTGCCCTTATTACCACTCTTAAAATCTTAATGACAGTCCTTCTTACTCATCTTTACCCTTCTATACTTTATACTAATAAATAACTTAATTAATCCCTCTTAAAAGTTATAAATTTCCAATAAAATTAATTATGTAGATTAATACTTTATCCCTTTTAATACTAATCATATTTTTTATCAAAAAGTTATTGTTATTTATTTACTTCATTACAACTAATTATTTATTATTATATTATATTATTTATATATTTTCTTAACCATACATTATAATATTTTTTTTGCTAATACCATATATTTTTTACGAGTGCGTAACATAATTTTTTATTAGAAGTACATTACTTTTTTTATGAAATAAATTATAAGATGTAAATATTTATTATTCATACGTTACATCTTCTCAAAAGTTTCTTTAGCATCTTATATTTTATTTTTTCAAAAAATATTATACACATATGCTAATCAAAATATACACTTACTAGCGTTACTTTTTAGGATATCTAAAATTTGATATCTATACTAAATTTAATGATAAACACTAAATAATAATTTATTTATAAAAAAGTAATCTAAATCACATTAAAAATCACTCATATAAATAATATATTATAATGATAAATACTTAGGTGCAATAAAACAAATAAATAGTAATAAAATAATATATTTTGTCATAAAAAATGTGTGTATTAATAGAAAAAATATTATAATATATTGTTAAGAAATTATATAATAATTAATTATAGTGAAGTAAATAAATAATAATAAAAAATTGATTAGTATCAAAGAATATATAATATTATTAATTTTTTTGGAAATGTGCCAACTTTATAAGAAGTTATTTAATAGTATAGAATAAATAAGAGTACAATTAGTAAAAGGGAGTAGCATTAAGGTTTTGGGAGTGACATTAAAGACACCCTTTAGCAAAATGGTTGCTTATCAACTAGAGTTAGGTCAGTGATAATCAGACTGAGTTAAAAGCTAGAATTAATAGTTTCAAATACAAACTTTAAAAAAACGAAAAAATAATAATAATCTTTAATGTGTTATTCTCGTCTAGAGGAGAGCAAGGTAGTTGTTTGACTGAATGAGAGCAGACATGACAAGCGGACAACCCCAGCCCAGTACTTCAATACTTTATCAAAAGAATACCCAAAAGAAGCACTTTCCATTAATATATGGTGTTGAACATTGATCATTGTGGAACAATTAATAAACTATTCAAAATGCACCATGGACTCACATATATACCTTCGGCCAATCTGACTAGGATGGGTTACACTTTCGTAATATCTTAATAATTATTTTTGTTCTCATCTTTTCTATCCGAGGATGGAATCATGTTATTAAAATAACACATTGAAGTTCATCCAACTTACCTAATGTTAACTCCATCAAGGAAAATAAAATAACATTTGTTCATAGCCCCTCATCAAGTGGATAGAAAGAGGTGCTAACTAACGGTTCTTGGAAGTTGGAATAGGCGGGACATGAGGATAATTTGTGTTTTGTTAGTGTAAAAATAACTAACACTCATCACAAAGATGAAACATGGATTGTATCATGAATAAACTATGTTCACGTTCAATCAGTTTAGATAATTATATTTTCTACTATTTATACTATTGTTGGTCTTCAGTCGTCCGCCTTTGATCCGTCGGATGTCCTCAGGAATATTGATCGTCCGCCCTGATCCGCTGGTGGTCGTCCGTCCTGGTCTGCTGGTTCAATTGGTCGTCCGCTTGTTGGTTCATCGGTTGTCCGCCTGTTGGTTCATCGGTCATCCGCAGGTTTGCTGGTCGTCCGCCTTAGTTCGCTGCTGGTCGTTCGCAGGTTTGCTTGTCGTCCGCCCTAGTCCACTGCTGGTCGTCCGCCCTAGTCCGTTGGTTCATCAGTCGTCCGCCTTTGGGTTCGTCGGTCGTCCGATGTTACTCCAGGTTTGCGTTGGTCGCCCAATGTCTCAGTTGTGTGTCAAGTTGCACTTCATCATTGTGACGACCCGGACCGACATAGTCGACCGTTAGCCGTCACGAGGGATAAAATAGACATAACACTATATCATATTCAAATAATTGAACGTTGCGGAAACATGATAAGGAGAAATATTCTAACTCTTGAATTTGCCAAAAATTTCGGCAGCATCTCGACGTAAAATGGATAAGTGGCAAAATGCCCATGTATACAACAGTTTATATAACTGGATATAAACATAAAAGGGAATGACTATCTATCAAATGATATGTCTGTGATCACAGGAGCACGATGGCTCAGCAACAATAT
>LTAE01009278.1:0-18883 GCA_001647135.1 Pontederia paniculata
TATTATTATTATTATTATTATTATTATTATTATTATTATTATTATTATTATTATTATTATTATTATTATTATAAATAACCTCCTTAAGATTCATCCTATCTCTAGCATATTAGTTGGGTTTAGGGTGCATACCTTCAGGTTCAACCTCCATGTTGTACACCCTGCCAGTGGTAAGGGTTTGGGTGCCTCTTGCTTCTCAGGCACCTTGATCCCCCTTCGTTCAGTTTGGGCATTCTTGAATATAGTGTCCCTATTTTTTACAATTAAGACATGCACATGTCTACGATGACACTCGCCAGAATGGGTCATCTTGCAATTTTGGCAATGTCTCCTTTCATCTTGTTGTTATTGTTTGTCTCGTTGTGGGTAGGGATTTGGACGTTCTTCGTGGTGATTATTCCCTCCCAGTAGGAGCCTTAGCTTATCTCCTATCATCCCACTTATTTCGTGTCATAGCTTTCTCCTTTTGAGTTTTCACCTATTTTAGGTGCTCACTTTCTAGTTCTGATGCGAGCTCTGAGGGATCCTTCATTCCCATTGATGACCTTGACCTCTTAATCCAGGGTGCAACCCGTTGACAAATTTTTTTATCCTAGTTTTTTTTTATTTTTGTCCAAGGTACAATATCTCTCAAGCCGTAGGAACTTAACTAGATATTGCTCTGTCGTCATATCCCCTTGTTTCAATTGCAAGAATTTCTCTTGCATTCGGTCTTTTTGATACTGGGTTGATAGCAAGCTTCAAAGACTTCCTTGAAGTCCTTCCATGGGACAGTGTCTTGTGATGCGAATTTGGTGATCTTGGTGGATTTCCACTAATCTTTGGCATCTCCTGTGAGGCGGTTGATGGCGAAGACAATCTTCTATTCTGTAGCACACTACATTTCCGTAAAGATCTCCTCCATCTTCTCGACCTTCTCAAAGTCTTCAGTCCCATAGAAATCAAGAGGGTGTTGCTTGAGGAATCTCTCGATGATATCCTTTGATTCCTCCTGTTGGCACTCTCTTCGAGCTGTCATCATCAGACTATTCAGAAATTCATTACAATCTTCAGGGGATGATATAGGGATATTCATTGTGTAATTTGATGTTTTTGGGGGAGGAGGATTAGCTCGCTTGTAGTGGAACGTCGTTGAGGCATTTATACACAAAGTATATATCATTACTATTAGAAATAACATCTATACTAAGTCCTTAGTCTAACTTCTACTATCGCACGATAATGATCATGATGCTTGCACATGATCTTCAACAATGTATGTTTGTAATGTCTCGAAAAGGATATTCTGTCAGACAACAAGAATGATTTTTTCAGAAAGTTACAAAAGTATTTATAGCCTAACGAGGGACACTTTTTAGCTATCCCATGAAAATCAATACTTTAAAATAAACTAACTAATTCAAATAATACATTATTCCAAAAAAAAAAAGAAAAAAACATTTATATTATTATAACTATTAATTATTATGCTAATATATTTACTTATTTTATTTTTTATATTTATTTTAATTAAATATGTTTTTAATTCTAACGAGTCTTTTATCTTACATAAAAAATTTATTCTTAAATATATTTATCCTTAACCAGAGACCCCAAATTTTCACACCAAATTGGGCCCTCCAAATTTCGCCGCTCTTCTTCTCCCTTCTAAATATCCAAAGTCCACGTGGCGCTCAAGGTGAAGCCCCAGCTCATGCGCTCTTTTTCCATCTCTTTCTCTCTCCTCTCTCTTCTTCTTCTTTTACTGCAATGTCCTCGGCGTCGCTTCTCCGCTCGCTCTCGCGCATCGCCGTCCTCGGCCCTCTCGCGGCTCCGCAGCGCCTCCCCCTCCTCCTTCTCCGCCTCCCTTCTCGCCATCTGCGGTTGCCCACGACATTCGTCGCCATGGCAGGCACCTCCTCCTCCTCCACGACGCAGCCGCGCCACACCAATCGGCTTGCCTCCGAGCACAGCCCCTACCTCCTACAGCACGCTCACAACCCGGTAAAGACTTTCTCTTTGCTCGGGATTGGAAGAGCAGGGAGCTCTTTTTTGGTTGTTATCGTTGTGGTTTTGGTCTCTCGGATCGAGTTTTGTGTCAAAATCGGGCATGTGTTCTTTGCGTTTATTTTTTTTTCTTTCTGCTGAAATCTACGAAGAAACTCTAAACATGTAATATTTTACGTTGGAAATGAGATTGTTTGATTCATTTATAGTGATGGTTCCTTAATTTGAGGTTTTACATTTTTTTGGGTTGCAATTGGAGTTCACGTATTGGTTCTTATTGTTCTGCGTTTTCAGTTATCGTGTTGAAACCTCGAAACTTTTCGGGGTTTTCGTTAGAAATTTGTTAAATTTTTTATGTGATTTATGATAGCGTTTACTTGAAATTTCCTACTTCTTGCTTGTTTTAGTGATTTATTAATTAAGAATATTATCTGGTTAACTATTTCTTCTTGTTGTTGTATTGATTTATTGATTGAAGTTTGAAACTTCTTTTATCTCTGTGGAGTATTTATTAAAATTTTATCTGTGGAAAGGCATTTGTAAATTTACGATTTATTGTGTGCTTGGATTGAGGGTAACGGAGGTTAACGAAGGGGAGCGTAATAATTAACCTTGTTTGGATAGTAATTTTTTGGAGGGAAAAGTTAAAAATTAACCTCTTTTCCCCTCCTAACTAACTAAAAATTATTACCCTCAAATTGGGATTGAACGGAGGGTAAAGAATTTTACCCTCCATTTTCTTTCCTTCCATTATCTTCCCCTCCCTTCCCTTCCCTTCCCCTCTTATATCCAACCCTTAGAGATCTATGTTTTAGTGTGTACTTTTTACGATTCCTTTCTCCTTTGATTGTTTGAAGGTTGACTGGTATCCATGGGGAGATGAGGCTTTCCAAGAGGCTCGCAGGAGAGATGTGCCCATCTTCTTGTCAAGTGCGTTCTCCTCAGCTTCAGTATATTGTGTATCTCAAAGTTCATTCTTTGATGCAATCTATCTTCTAATTCATGTGATGCACATATTCATTTAACCATTTGTGATTGATGAACTTGGGCGTGATTTGAAGTTGGATACAGTACATGCCACTGGTGAGCACATTCAGCTTCATGTCTTTAAGATTATGTTCTCAATTCTTTTATTTAATATTTATGTTTTCAATTGATCAGGTAATACGTGCAATCATGTAATCTTCAAATAAATTTGACTCTTGCTGTCTCTTAGCATTTTTATGATGCTTGGATACTTGTTTCTAATGATTTGTCTGTCAACATGGCAATATGCGACACCAACGTATTGTGGAGCATGTAGACAACATATGGAAATAGGATTAATAAAATGATGGAGAACTATAGTTATTTTAATCCAATGTTATGGAATGTAAATCTTCATTGGAGTCATGAAATTGATCATAGAACCCTGGTAATTCAAGTGCTAATGTCACGCCCCGAACCCGACGTCCGGAGCGTGTCAAGGGGTGTTACAACATTCTACAATTTCAAATTCAAACTCTAATAATCAACGGTCAATAGAGTAGACCAACGACTCGGAATAAACTCACTCTAGGATTTTTCGAAGATTTTGGTATGACCTTTGCTAAAAGTTGGTCCATGTGACATATACAACAGGTATAAAGGGCCAAGCTCGAATGATATAAGATAAAATTGAATGATAATGGATAAAAGTAATGGGCCAGATGCCCTAACAAGGAGTTCACAATACTCCGACACATAATAACTGATAAACGGGCATATGGGTCCGAAGAATAGGTACAAACCTATGAATATAACAAGAATGGATAATAACATAATCTCAAAGCCTCTCCACACTCTCATATACATGTATAACCTAATTATTTCCTGCTTTTAGCCCGATGAGCATGCATAATGCTAAAACATCACTCTTCGAGGAGTAACTCCTTCTCACCTACAAAACAACAATAATAAGAGGTGTGAACATAAATGACTCAGTGAATGAAAGAAATGGATCCATAAAACATTTAAACCATCCGAAAACAAAATCATCAAAAACATGATCAAAATGTATAACATACATAGCTTCATATAATAAAATACTTTCAATCAATGCAGGAGTTAAAACATGTTATGTATGAGCTGAACTACGTGTCATGACACCTCGCCATCTGCGATCACATATCCATCCCACCACGGCTGATGACCACCTCGACTCGCGAGCAGTCGTTCGCCTCCACGAGGGCATCACTCCGTCACCACGATTAATTCCCTCGTTCACACGAGCCGTCACCCGCCACGAGTATGAACTATCGTCATCATCGCACAGGTAGTTCACCTCGACCCCACGAGCTATTGCTCGCCCCACGAGGGAGAGCTACCGTCATCATCATCATCAACACCTCACTCCATGTGAGCTACCATGCATGTCTAATGCACATGCATGAGATATACATATATATCATGGTAGTATTTCAAAATAATACTAGGAATTAACACTTAAGTCAAATCTTTCAGGATTTATACTACACAAGCATAAAAGTTTTCAAATCTCAACATACGAGAATCATACTTAAATACTGAAATCGCCAAGCACAAGAAGTCCATACGAAATTCAATCGGAAAACCGAAGCCGACATATCATGACAATAGCTCAGAAGATCATCACATCATTAACATAATCAATCAAGTGAGCTAAAGAAATGAATATGCTGGACCACCACGACGTGACATTGCTCTAGGTTTATGAAAAGTCCCACTCACTTCGGAAACGCTTAACCTCGTCGGGTCCTTTGAGTCCGAGCAAATCAGTCAGTCAGGAACCTAATCAATATCCGATTTGATTTTGTTAGTTCTCTTATATATATGATCATTTCCAAATTTGGGCAGCAACTGTATAAATTGTGATTATATTTATTCAATCAATTTTATCTACATACAACTACCTTTATATTTATACAACAACATAGTCATGATTTGGTAGTCATGATTTGGTAATTATCCAGAAATCAGATTAACATCCTACTGTAATTACTCTAATCAAGTTAATACATCACCTTAATAGTTAAAAATCAGATTAGTAAATCAGCAGTAAATCTAGTGTTAATCCTTACTGTTTCTATTCCATTTGCTGCCATCTTGAGACAACATAAATCTATAATTATTCAGCATTTAAAAGTAGACAACAACATACTTTTGTATATACATATATAACATGCAATATCCTTTAACTAAATCTCAAAAAACTTTCCGGCGAGGGTTCACTGCTCTTCTAATTCCTTCAGAACTTATATTCTATAAGTATCAGTTGCATTGCTATTGTTCTTATGCCCACAAGTATCAATACTAATCATGCTTTTACTCACTTTATGAGTTAGTACATATATCTATATATCTTTATACATTTACAAGTTGGCAGCATCTAATAACACATGAAACTATGTTTACATAACCATCAACACATCTACATATATGGTATTGTACTTATTCGACCATTTCCCAAAAAAAAACAGATTAATAACTCGGATTCATTACCCTGAATCAGATTAATAAATCATATCAAACACCAAAAATCAGATTAGTTATTCCGCACTTAATCAAGTTCTAATCAATATTATTTAATAGATTTCCACCTTAAGATGTCATTAACCTCATAATCTCTATGTGCATTTCAATAGGTACACATCTATACTTATATATAATACGTATTATCTTTAATACAGTCATCGGACACTCGCCGAAAAATAGAAGAGAAATAGATCCGAACAGTGGTCGTCTACTCCGACTGCGTCATCGTCGTTGAACGTGAACATGAAGTTGCTGCTGCCATATCACAAGAACAAGGTCAGGGCTCAAGATTACTCACAGTTGCAGCTAGAACGTTCGGATCTCACCTCTGATCGATCGAATACGTATGAACACACCGGCGAGTCTCATCGATGACGAATCTCCGAAGTTTCAAGGCGATGTCAAAGAATCGCAAGAACAATCGGATCAGAAACCTTCTCGAAATCGAATCCCAAAATGACTCAAATGAAATTAAAACTTACCGGAAAGGAATCGGCTGCGAAATGGACTCGAAATCGATGGATTTCTTCTCTCCGCGTTGGCGTTCTCTCCGTGTCCGAGCTGCAAACCCGGAAGAAATAAACATCAGCCGCCACCATCATCTTCGTGGCGTCGAGGAGGATGAGGACATGCCTTCCGATGATGAAGTCACGGCCGGAAGCGACGCCGGCAGCGGCACCCTGGTGGTCGTGCGTGAAGAAGAGGGAAAAGGGGGAAAAGTGAGTCTACGAGAGGGAGAAAGAGAGGGGAAGAGAAAAGAATTAGTGAGTTTTTTTTCTTTTGGGCCGCTTAACTGGGTTGGGCCATTTCAGCTACAGTTGTCAATGTGTTTGTAATCTAGAAATTGAATCTAATATCCTAGAAAATGTAAAATTCATTCTATACTACTTCTCCTAACTAAGTGTTTTAGGTGCCATGTCATGGAAGTCGAATCGTTCGAGAATGAAGAGGTTGCCAAATTGCTGAATAAGTGGTTCGTAAGCATCAAGGTGTTATTTGCATTCTAGTTACTAAATGTGTGGTTATTTCCCTTTCAATTTCTACAACAATCTTTGCGCATTTAGTTGCCATTATTCATCTTCCCCTAAAACTCTCTTTTTTGATGCTTAATTTCCGTTGTTTATTGGAACAGGTGGATCGAGAAGAGCGACCTGATGTTGACAAGGTAATACAGTTCAGCCAACGAAGGTCTAGTGTTATGTTGACCAGTATATAAAATATTAATTCACTTGTGAGATTTGGGAAATATATGGATCTGAATGCATATATTTGTTTTTGAACAATTCGGGAGACAAAATTCCTTCATCTGCCTTGAATCTTAATAGTCCTTCATTAGTATTTTGTATGTTTGCCTTGTTATCTATTTTACAAGTCATATGCTAGTAAAATCAATCTCCATATTTGTATTTTGATCAATCTGGGAGAAAAATGCCTGCATCTCTCCTTGAACCTTAATGTCCTTCAGTAGTATTTCATATATTTAGCTTGTTATGAGTTTTGAAAGTCATATAGTAAAATCATTCTCCTTTATAGGTATACATGACATATATATCCGCTCTGTATGGAGGTGGTGGTTGGCCTTTGAGTGTCTTTCTCTCTCCTAGACTCAAGCCTTTGATGGGTGGGACATATTTTCCCCCTGATGACAAGTATGGGCGACCTGGCTTCAAAACAGTGCTTAGGTAACTAGTGTTGTAAAATTTGTGTTCATTGAACATATAACATTTCTTGTCTAATTTTATGCACTTTTTGTCAGAAAAGTAAAGGAAGCTTGGGAATCTAAAAAAAAGATACTTGAGGAAAGTGGAACTGCAGCAATTGAGCAACTTTCAGAAGCACTATCTGCAATTGCCAAGAATGATAAGATGTCAAATGAAACTGCCCAAGATTCACTTACACAATGTTCCAAACAGGTTTATGCACTAAAAAAGTTTAACCTGACTCTTGGTGTTATTGCTAAGCTGTTTAACATTAAAGTTTGCCTTAAGAGAGAGCTACCAATCAACCCTCCGATGAAAAAAGATGGAGCGATCAATCTTCACATGATTTATTCTGGCATTTTTAAATAGCATAAGTCTAATTGTTTAACTCTTGAGTTGATTACAGAGTCCATAAATCAGTCTCATTGCATTTGTTGTCTATGGAAACAGAGTTGCATCAGCGCGGAGTTCAACTATACTGGATTTTAATTCGAAATCATTTCTCTATCTTCATATAAAAAAGAATCCATTGATGTCAAAGGTTTTTGAAGTTTGAACACTGAAATCGATTGATTAAAGACAGTATTTCTTGCTTCAGGCACGTAATATTTTCTTGCATGATGGCTGTAAATAATTACATCCTCTGAAAAATTAATGGATATATACCTTAAATCAAGATACTTCTCTCTTTTCCGTGTTTCTTGGCGCTTATTTAATGTGTCACACATCTTTTAGGTGCCATAAGCCATCCAAAATTTACACTAATATTGCCTATTTCTCCAAATTCTTCAAGATTGAGAATATGGTATATCTTTTTCTTTTTGAAGAGGATACCTGGGTGTACTTTCCCCGATCAAAGCACCTTTGGTGCTAATTCGGCTTCCTGGTGTCTGTTTGTGAATATTTGATGACGTGAGATTAGGCAAGAACTATTCGGGTCCATAAACATATTTTTAATAAGCGTTTGTTCATAACTCTTGATATGTATAATTCTAAGAGGTTAAAGTTTCATTTGAAACTGCACATGAAAGATGCTAGGACCCATTTGTGTAGAGCATTTTGTTGAATTTCACAAAAGAGACAATCTTCTAGGAGATCTTGTTTTAACTAGACATTACAATTGTCAATACAGCTTGCTGATAGTTATGATCCCAAATTTGGTGGATTTGGTTCTGCTCCCAAATTTCCAAGGCCTGTGGAAGTGTGTCTTCTGCTGTACCATTCTAAGAAGTTAACAGAGATGAAAGCACAAAGTGAAGCCAATACCATAAGAAAGATGGTATTCCATACTTTGCAGTGCATGGCTAGAGGTGGAATTCATGATCATCTTGGAGGTGGCTTTCATAGATATAGTGTGGACGAATGCTGGCATGGTGAGTACTTTAAATCTGATCGTGTTCCATTATGGTTCATCTTTTTTGGTACGTGTAAATTTAAAATTTAATATTTTCCTGCTATATTTCAAGTGGCGTCTCAAGTTTGGTTGTTGATGTATAAATTTGAAAGAAATAATTTCTATTATTTGGAATGTCATGGTGTTCTTGGTGTGAGTACCTGCACTATATGAAATAACATGCAGAAACATGTGAATCTATAGGTTGAATGCAATGTGATTATTTCATGCACAATGCCTGAATGATGGAAAAAATATCTTACAGAAATATCTTACAGGTAAGTGGGAACATCAGATAGGAGAGCAATCACCTTTGGCTTAGTTTTAATAGAAATATGATTAATGTACTTGTAGTACTTGTAGTTTGCTTTTGGTTGTGTAGTATAATACAAATATAACTGATGACTCTTTCTTCTGCAGTTCCACATTTTGAGAAGATGTTGTATGATCAGGGTCAGATTGCTAATGTTTATTTGGATACATTTTCCATTACAAGAGACACATTCTATTCGTCTGTTGCATGTGATATTCTGGAGTATTTGAAGAGAGAGATGATTGGCAAAGCTGGTGAAATCTTTTCAGCTGAAGATGCTGATAGTGCAGAGCACCAAAGTTCTGTAAGAAAAAAAGAAGGGGCATTTTATGTGTGGACAAAGGAAGAGGTAATGTAAATGCTATGCTTTTAATAATGAATGATGTGTTCTAGGAGATGATGTTGATAATGATGATAGTAATCTTAATCATCTCCTTTTTGTGCCATATGGCATGCCATTTCTTGGCACCTGTGGTCTCCCTGTCCTTTTAAGGGGTCATTTTATCAATAAGTTATTTGACATTACGGAAAATATAACTGGAATCATGAATCACATAATAATCATAAACTTTACACTGAAAGATTCCTAGCAAGTCAGTAGTAGTACAATTGATAGTTTTTCAAGGAATAAACAAGGTGATCCATCGTTATTGGAACTGGAGCTTTGAACACTTTGATGCATTAATGAAAAAGATACTCTGGTTCAAATGAAACTAGAGCTCTTATAATGGCTAATGATGCCTATTATCTTTTCAAATTTGCTTTTACAAGAAGATATGAGAACCTGTTCTTCCTTTGTTTAAATTTCTAGGGAGAGGCAAAAGTTTATCATGCTTACATAAGTGACAGGCATAAATAATGTTTCCTTTTATATAAGAGTAGCAAGTTTTAAGAGGCTTTTTAAAATGAGTAAAAAATGCTAAGAAAATTTTATAGTTAGTTTCTTGTAAGGAACACGTTATGCTGCAAAAAAATGGGGTGGAGGTTAATTAAGTTCATCTTTTTTTTGTCAATATCACATTGAATGGTTATGGAAATGTCTTTGTTGCATGAAATATACGAGAGAGAAATCACACAAAGATGACACGAGGATTTAACGAGATGGCTGAGTTCTTTCTTTGATATGAAGAAAACAGTAAATGATACAGGATATAGAAAACAGTAGAGACCCTCGTAATGCACAAGGGTTATATGGGTTTATCATTGGGTTAAGATTCAATACATTATCATACATCATGTGTTTTTTGTGAGGCCCTAATGGAAGACAATAATCATCTTTTTTTTTTACTGCCTAGTGTCAAGAGAGGTCTGGGAAGGGTCAGGATGTCGGTGGGCTGATGTAAGATCAATGGAAAACTTTTGGAGGTCATTCAGATTTGGCGGACAAGATCTCAACATTCGAGTATATCTATCTAGAGGGTGCAGAGCTATGCCGTTTGCTTTTCTATGGTCCATTTGGCGGCAACGAAATGAATGTATTTTTAAAGAAGAACAATGTTATATTGAAAATATTGTAGGCGCAGCGAAGAATATGATGCGAGACTGGGCGAGTTTATAATATGATAATACTTTGTAACCTCAACATGTAAAACAGCATTTCAGCAATAAAGTTGGATGAGTGCACAAGGTTCTCATCCTTTACCCTCTCAAAAAAAAAAACAGTCTTCATACTTAGTATCCTTCTGAGGTGTCGAGTCCAATTTACTGGGTGTGAAATGTTGGAATTTGTTGATGCTGAAAGGAGAGCATGAAGGCAATTAGTTATCTTCAATTATTTTATTTGTTTAGTGCCATACCATGCATATCTAGAAAGCGTGCATGTTGAAGAAATCATCCATCCACCATCACCAGTTGTTGCCCTAGTTAGAAAGGTTGCACTATCTTGTACTTTGTTTGGGAAACAAAAATACTGCGAATAAAATATTTAATGCAACCCTTCAAAAATATACTTAGTGCAATTTTTTATTGAAAAATAAGCAAAAAAATAAGTATTTTTATTTGATGGAACTTGTTTGTTCCTTTATCAGATACATAAACTTCTTTGCATATTCATACTGTAATACCTGTTGAAGGTTGAAGAGGTACTTGGTGATACTGCCGATCTGTTTGAGGACCACTACTATGTTAAGCTATCAGGGAACTGTGACCTCTCTAGAAGGAGTGATCCCCATGAAGAATTTAAAAGGAAAAATGTGCTAATAGAAAGAGCTCTTATCGAGGGGAAGGACATTCAGTTCATGGCAGAAAAGTGGGGCAAGTCTGTAGATGAATACCTGCATATTCTAGGAGAATGCCGGAAAAAACTTTTTGGTATGAGATCAACCCGACCAAGGCCACACTTGGATGATAAGGTTTTATTTTTCTTCGTTCACTTATGTTTGTCATATTCAACCTTCCATAATATGTGATTGAGGTTATAGATCATCAGATATTTGATCTTTTAGGTAATTGTTTCATGGAATGGTCTTGCTATATCTTCTTTTGCAAGAGCTTCACAGATACTCAAAGCAGAACCTACAGGAGCTATGCACTACTTTCCTGTGGCTGGGTGCAAGGTAA
This sequence comes from Pontederia paniculata, assembly GCA_001647135.1. Lineage (NCBI taxonomy): Eukaryota > Viridiplantae > Streptophyta > Magnoliopsida > Commelinales > Pontederiaceae > Pontederia > Pontederia paniculata. The sequence goes on from LTAE01009278.1 coordinate 11,483, forward strand.
CTTCTCTGGTTTTGTTGACAACCTTCAAACCTTGATAATCTGAAGTATGAGGAGAGCATCAATATCACTGGAAGTCTTATGGGTGTATTTTTTATTTTCTCATGAATGTTTCTGTACTAATTGTTTATGAAGAAACAACATCCAGGAAGCACAGGAGTCTGCGACATGTGAACAAATGTTCATATATTCCATCGGATTTGTTCTTGAGGCCTCTATTTAGTGCATAATCTTGATTTAACTTTCATGTGTAATGTTTAGGCCTCTATTTAGTTTATCATATGCATTTAATTGTCATCTGTTTCCAAACTCCAATTGATCCTTGCTGTGGTTCGTCTTAATCTCTTGTTGATTTGACACAAAGTTTAAGTGTATGCAACTTTTATGGAACAGATATTTGTCATAAAGAACTACAATTGGGAAATTAATTTTCAGTTTCCTGAAAAAACTTGAATTTAATTTAGCATGCCTCGGAGAACAAAAGGAAGGTTACAGTTAATGTAAGCGTTGCAAGTTGCTGGACAACTGCCTTATAAAATTGCAATTTATTTTTGCCAAAAAAACTATTGCAAATTTAAATGTTTCTGGTTTGAATTTATAATACAAAATATTCTTTCATAAGCCAATTTAAGCTTGTAATTTCTATTATTTTGCCTATCTTTTACCAAACTCTTGTTAAATGCTTCATCACATCTGGGATTGTATTTTCTTTGTCCAGCATTGGTATAACACAACTAAAAAGCAAATGTTCAGATTTACGTTTTAGTCCAATGGTATTTTCTATTTGATGGGCAATCCAGTTATGTTTTTTCTTTTCATTTTCCTTCTGAGAAAAATCCATCTCTTCACTTGTTTGAAAAGGGTTTCTGTGAAGCTATTGATTTCTCTGATTTTTTCTCCTTGATATGATTTGATTATGAGCTTCAGTAATCTTTCTATATATTCAATGCTTATGATTTGGCTATTGATCATCTTTCAGCCAAGTGAGTATCTTGGAGTTGCTGAAAAGGCAGCAAGTTTTATTAGGAGCAATCTCTATGATCAGACCACGCACAGGCTAAACCACAGTTTCCGAAATGGCCCATCAAAAGCACCTGGTTTCCTAGATGACTATGCATTCCTAATCTCTGGTTTGTTAGATCTCTATGAATGTGGTGGCTCCACTGATTGGTTGTCATGGGCAATTGAATTGCAAGCTACACAGGCAAGAAATCTGTTGTCAGCTTTTATTTTTAACTGTAGCGGCAGTTTGTTTCATTCTGCAAAACATTTTTCACAGGATGAGTTGTTCTTGGACAAAGAAGGGGGAGGCTATTTCAACACTCCCGGGGAAGATCCTTCTGTGTTGCTCCGTGTGAAAGAGGATCATGATGGAGCAGAACCATCTGGAAATTCTGTTTCAGCTATCAATTTGATTCGGTTGTCATCTATGGTTGGCAGCCCAAGATCTGATGACTATATCCGCACAGCTGAGCATCTTCTTGTATGTTGTCTCCAATCCCCATTGTTACCTATACAATATTACTCGGGCAAACATAACTACCGATCTGTTTGTTACTTCCTCAAAGAAAAAATATCTTTGTACAAAGACTAAAGATTCATATTGAACCTGATATTTTTGCATCCAATTTTCTTGACTCAAGTACCGGGCAACTTAATAAAAGAACAAATAGAAGGACAGACAAATTTAAGGATAAGTGAAGTTTTTTTTTCTTCCTCAATATATCTAGTCAACTTATATACGCCTTAGATTTTGATATCGACAACTCACTTAAAGTAAATTTCAGTTTCAATCCTATAAATATCAGACATCAATTTTAGCTCCGGTTTCACCAAAATGCCTTGTGCAGGCTGTTTTTGAGATCAGGCTGAAAGACCAAAGCATAGCTGTTCCGCTAATGTGCTGTGCAGCAGATATGGCATGTTTTCCATCACGTAAGCAGGTTGTATTGGTAGGCGATAAGTCATCTGCAGAGTTCAGTGATATGACGACTGCTGTGTTTGCATCATATGATCCTAACAGAACTGTAAGTCACCTTCTTTCTTGTGAGTGATTTTGATTGGTAAAAGGCAACGGGCAAATGTCTGATTTATTAACAATTTTCTGGAGCATTTATGAATAGTTCTTTTGATTGGTGAAAGGCAACAGGCAAATGTCTGATTTATTAACAAGGTTCTGGAGCATTTATGAACAATCGAGTAAAAATACATGCTTTTTTTCCCTACCGTCACAGGTTATTCAGATAGACCCCAACAATGAGGATGAAATGGAGTTCTGGGGGAAACATAATGAAAATATCGCACAAATAGCTAGAGGTCACAGCAAACATATGCTTCCAGTGGCTCACGTCTGCCAAGACTTCGTTTGCAGCCCTCCTGTCAGCACAGCAACTGCGCTCTGCACTTTGCTTGATAAGTGAGCAGCTTCAACTTCATCATCTTAAGGTCGTATGTTCAATTTCCTGAACCTTTTACAGAATGAAGTCGCACACTGAGATGAACAAGCTTCAACCAACGATTGACAAGTTTGTACAAGAGGTTACATAAACTGGTTTCAGTTTTCCATGTGTATACGTATCTTGTAATATTTGCTGTAGTATGTGAAGACTTTCCACAAAATACCAAGGCAGCGTATGATAAAATAAAACAACTCTTTAGGTACATGTAATAATAAAACTTTGATATTTGTCATTGGCATTCAAGGTTTTACATGCGAGAGGAAAATACAAATACATAGTCAAAAGATGCCGGGACAACAAGACGGCCAAAATATTCACCCCAAGTCACAAGAGGGTAAAAATGCCCAAATCATTTTGTGAGAAAGTTAAGCACTCTAACAACGTTAACTCTCACCAACAGTTAAACGGGAAAAAAAAGGGGTTTCCCATGGCTTGGACCTCCATAGCATCTATAACTTGTGACCTTCAAGCATTTGTTGTTCACCTGTGTTAGGAAAGCATAAGATCACAACCAAAGCTACAAGAACAAACAGAGCCAAATGGATGAATTCTACATTACTTTTTTCTTCTTCTTCCCTTTTTTCACTGAATCATTTACATTACTTTTTTCTTCTTATTCTTTCCTTTTTTCTTCCTCTGCTTTTTTTCTTCTATTTCAGCTCCATCTTCAGATTTCTGTGGAAGAATTTAATAAAATAATGAGCATTTCCCCCCAGAGCTAGTTGACATAAGGATAATAGGATAGGGTCCATATAAACACAGCTTCCTCCTGCTTTTGTCGCAACACATTTTTGCACATCGAACCATGATCTCCCTTGATCATCAAAAGGAGCAACTAGCCCTTACACTAATACAAATATAACTGCACATTGCAAAAGTCAGCCGAAAAATAGCAACGTATTACCTTTTTTCTCTTCTTCTTTTTCTTTTTATTAGTTTCTCCCTTATTCCCATCATCTTCGGAGGCCTATAAAGTTTACATGCATGATATCTTTGTCAGTGATTAACAAACTCTAACTAGATAAAAGAACAAGTTTTTACTTACTATGGGGGAGTCCTCAAATGAAGTAACGTGACGCACAACAACTCCTGAGGATGAAGCAAATCCTATTATGTGCAATATAAGAAGAATTAGCTCCAAAAACTCTTCCACAGAAAGATGGAAAACAAAACTGACATCAAATTTGGTCAAGCAAAAATGATGATCAAACTAGAAAATGCAAGCAATCAGACTTTTTGGAGAAAGAAACAACTGTTAACATGGGAGAACAATTTGTTTCAGGCTTGTTTTTTTTTTTTGAAGGGAAAGGATGGCTACACACTTCGGTAGGCATCCGTTTGTATTAGAAGTAAAGATACGAACTATTTACATATGTGTTTGGGCCATTAAGGCACCCTCCAAAAAAAGCAAAACTATCCAAAACCCCACTCTCTAATAAGAGTAGTTGCGTGATGCACAATATTCTCACTATAGCATCTCTCCCACTCGAAAATGGTGCGGTTGCGCTGTAACCAGATCGCCCATGTGGTGACCAGTGCTGTCGCCCATGGCCGCCGCCCTCCCAAAGTGTTTGGCCTGCCGCATGTACGTAGTGAACTCCAGAAGACATCAAAAGCTGATGAGTCAACTCCCGCAGGCCGTAGGTGGCGCCATACCTCCATGGTGGTGGGGCACGTGAAGAAAATATGGTTGATGTCCTCTTCCGCCAGCCCACATAAAACACATGTGGTGTCTTCCTCCGGCGCCCAACGAGCCCTATAGACTCGAGTGAGTAGTCTGCCCCGCCTCATCAGCCAAGCGAATATCCTGACTTTGAGTGGTGTGTGCGAGCGCCATATCCGCCTGCAGTCTGCTCTGATGATGTCTGGGGTCCTACCTTGAGGCAGCAGCTGTCTGTAGACCCGTGTAGCCGAATAAGCCCCTGACTGCCAACGCCAACAATCTGTGCCGGAGGTGTCAGGACGATGGCAAGCGATCCTGTTCAGTAGCGTGAGGAGCTCCTGAAAACGCCCCTCTGATAGGGCTGAACGGAAAAGTGGTACCCATGCACCTCGTTCCCCAGAAATGTTCGGTGACGACCAGCAGTCGGAGACTGTCGCAGTCGGGGCCGCTGAGAGGGCAGCTAATCTGGGGAAAGTTACCGCCAATGTAGCTCCTGGTGACCACTCATGGTGCCAAAAAGAGAATCCAGTCCCCGAACCCAAGGAGGCGTGGAAGAAAGGTCGCATGCATGGGAAGATTGCAGACACCCCACGCCATAATGAAGACGACCCACGCTGGCACTGCGGTCGGGAGTCCCAAGATAAATCTCTCCAATAACATGCAGTGAATACCGTGGTCCAAAGGTCCGCCTCCGCCCCCATGATCCGGCCGACCCATCGCGCCAAGAGGGCCCGATTAGTCCACCGCAAGTTGCGGATCCCCAATCCGCCCTCTGACACCGGCTGGCATAGCTCTCTCCATGCTACCAAATGTACGCCTGACCTGTCGGCACCGTAGCCTCTCCAAAAAAATCTGCTCCTGAGGGTGTCCATGCGGCGCTCAACCTGAGCTGGCATCCGAAGAACTGACATGTGGTATATGGGCAATGATGAGAGGACTGAGCGCAGCAGAACTAGCCGGCCTCCTCGTGATAGCAGTCTCGAACTCCAACTCTCTAATCTGTGCTCCATGCGCTCTATGACTGGGGTCCAGCTGCGTGACCCGATGTGGCGGTCTGATAGCGGTAAACCCAAGTAGGTGATCGGTAACGAGCTAACTGGTGTATGTAGCTCTGTGCTGCAGCGATCGGCCTCCTCTGCTGCCATACCAAAGGGGATGAAAGATGATTTGGCGTGATTAATCTGTAGCCCCGACGCCTCCCCGAACAGCCCGACCATAATCTCCACACGTCTGGCCTCTGTACTCGATCCCTCAATAAAGAACATAGTATCATCTGCATACTGTAGTAGGGGAACGAGGTTACCCCTGTCCCTGTCCGGTGAAAAACCACTGATAATGCCGGCGCTGTATGCCGAGAACGTACACCGAGCTAGAGCGTCAACTGCCAGGACAAACAACATAGGTGCCAGCGGGCATCCCTGTCGGACCCCGCGCTGAGGCTGGACCCACCCGCCTGTTGGTTGTCCATTTACCAGAACTGAGAATGACGCTGTGGAAATGCAACGCTTCATCCAAGAGATCCAAATATGGGGAAAGCCGCATATCTGCAAGGCGTGCCAGAGAAAAGTCCATGAGACGGAATCATAAGCTTTGGAAAAGTCCACCTTCCACATGAAGCCTTGGTGACCACTGCGGCGCCATGCGGCAATGATCTCGGACGCGATGGCGTAGCTGTCGGTGATGGATCGTCCGCGGATGAAGGCCGACTGCACCGGATGGATAAGATCATCTAGTACCTCTCTCAGCCGATTCGCTAAAACCCGAGCCACTATGAGGTATATGGCATTGGATAATGCAATCGGCCGAAAGTCTTCGATTTTCTCCGCTGGTGTGCGCTTCGGGAGCATGAAGATCAGGAAGCGGTTGAGGCGCTCAAAACCCCGGTTGTTGCTAGTGAACTCCTGGATGACCGCCATAACGTCATCCTTGAGTGTGGCCCAGAACTCTCTGTAAAAGAACACGGGGAAGCCATCTGGGCCGGGAGAGCCGTCTCCATTAAGGTCGCGCAACGCTTGCGTGACCTCCTCCTCTGTGATGACCTGTGACAACAAAGAAATCTGATCGTTAGATAAGCGGGGCAGGTCCCGAGGTGACCACGTCCATCGAGGAGGCGGTGGTCTCCTCGAGGCCTCCCTGTAGTGAGTCGCAATCGCCGCCTCGATCTCGGCATGTCCTGTGATGATCGATCCCTGGACATCAAGCCGGTCAATCCTGTTGGCCCTCCGCCGACAGCTCGCATAAAGATGGAAGAATCTGGTGTTAGCATCACCCTCCTGTAGCCACACCTGGCGGGAGCGTTGACGCCACTCCATCTCCTTCTTCCTGTCCTCTGCTTGCACCACTGTGTGGTGGTGCCTCCTCGTGGCCTGCTCCTCGCGGGAGAGATCTCTGGAATCCTCGAGCCGGTCCAAATGAGTAATGGCCGCCAATGCATCATCCCGACGCCTCTCCCTGTCCGCCCGAACCTGCTTTCTATACCGCCTGAGAAAGTCTCGAAGTGATGCGAGGCGGGCAGCAAAGGTCCTAGCTGCAGAGTCTAGTGGTGGCGTGGACAGCCACTGCTGGGCCACTCGCTCCTTGAAGCCCTCCTCCAGGAGCCACGACCGCTCGAATCTGAAATGTGGGCGGATGGGTTGACCTTCATCGGATCTCCACATGAGAGGTGTGTGGTCTGAGAAAGGCCTCTCCATAGCCTGCACACCTGCCAACTGATGTGCCTCTGCAAGCTCTAAAGAGCCAAGGAAACGATCCAGCCTCGAGCGAGCTGACGGTGCGGCGGTGCTCCTCCAAGTAAATCTGCAATTCGTTGGTGGGAAATCCACCAACGACTGTGCCGCGATGAAGTCCCGAAACTCCTCTGCTCCCGTGTCCCTTCCTCGCCTAGCGGTCGGGCGATCCTCCATGTCCAAGGTGACGTTGAAGTCGCCCCCAATCAGCCAGCATGTCCCCGGGTGATGGGAGCGGACAGTGCGGAGCTCCTCCCATAACAATGCCCGTAGGGTCGATGTGAGTGGGCCATACACACATGAGATGAGATAGGGCTGACCTCCGGACCTCTGTCTGAGGAGCACCGAGATAGAAAATCTATCCGTCCATGAGTCTAGACACTCCAGCAGCTCTGTACGCCAGCCGATGATGCACCCACCTGATCGTCCGACCGATCCCATGGTAACGTGTCCAGACAACCAAGTACCCCCAACTTGATTCCACAAAAGGTCGTCACACTCAGTGAGTTTGGTCTCCTGCAGCAGTACCACCTCAGGTCTCCATGTGCTCAAATAG
>LTAE01009279.1:0-14235 GCA_001647135.1 Pontederia paniculata
GATTGTGAAGCTTTTACAAAAATGGTTCCTTGAGACACATTATCATTACATGAATCAAAACCTAGTCCTTTCTTATTTAGGGGACTTTTATGTTGAGATAACATAACATCTAACATTTTTCCACTGTATGAGAAGGTTTTAAATTGTTTTTAACTTCTAGCAATTCTGACTTCAATGAACTAATAATATCCACATGTTCTTTTAAATTTTCATTATTTGTCAATACTTTAGCATTCAAATCCAAAATTTATTTGTCAAGGCTATCATTATTTTCTTTCAGTCTATTATTTTCTTGAGTGATATTTTCATTTTTCTTTTTAAGATAGAATACTTTATAATAATGAGGTTGAATTGTTTATGCATATCGAACATGATATCTTCACTATTGTTTGAGTGAGTAGAGGATACCTCATCATTTGTTATTAGACACAGTAGTGCCTCGTCTTATTTTTCTGAAACTGTCCCTTCAGCCTCACTGCCTTCATCACTTGAGTCATTCCAAGTGACCTTGAGTGTCTTCTTCTTCTTATAATTTGCGAAGCCTTTCTCCTTACTCTTCTTGTTCAAGGTTGGGCATTCACTTTTATAGTGTCCAAGCTTATTGCACTCATAACACTTACTCTTTGACTTGCCGGCTGGTCTCTTATTCTTTTAGTAGCTCTTCTTCTTGGAGAGCCCCATGAACTTGCTGAGTCTCAGCATATAGGGCCAACTTTTCTTCATTAAAGTCTACATCACTGTCCTCAGATTTTTCATACTCATTTTTACTTTCAATCTTCTTAGACTTCAGGGCTAAGGCTTTCTTTCTTGAGCTCGCCTCCTCTCTTTCTTCTTCAAGTGATATCTCATAGGTCAAGAGAGATCCTATGAGATCATCGAAGGCGAGCTTGTTCAGATCTTGTTGTCCCTTAACTACAGTCCTTTTCATGTGCCATTTCGGTGTCAAGGACCTGAAAAACTTTTTTACTTTTTGATCGTTAGACTTTGGGTTGCCCAAGGCGGCTAACCCATTCACAATATCATTAAAACAAAAGTATTCTATTAACAAATTCGTCATGTTTGATTTTAAAAGAATCATATTGATGATTTAGAATATTCAATTTTGATTCTTTTACTTCTTCGGTTCTTTCATGTGTTATAACAAGTTTCTTCCGGATTTTATTTGCACTAGCATACGAAGATATCCTATTGAATTATGTTTGATCTAATGCACAATAGAAAACATTTTTAGCTTTCCAATCTAATTTCATCAAATTCTTTGTGGTGGAATCTAATTCATTACTAGAGAGGGGAACATGTACACCGTTTACTAGTCTAGTGGGCAAATCAAAATCACTGTCAATGACATCCCAAATGTCACTGTCCATGGAGCATGCATAAGCCTGCAATCTAATCTTCCAATAGGAGAAATTAGATGCATTGAAAAGAGGTGGTTTAGAAGTGGATTGTCCCTCACCTAGGGTAAAGCTATTTAATGTCATTTTGGCTCTATATTGTTGAATCTATATGAGATTTGTATGTAGTTATAAATTTATGAGCAACCACGCTCTGATACCAATTGTAGGATCTAGATGGCACCAAGAGGGGGGGGGGGGTGAATTGGTGTATTAAAATTTTTGACAATTCTAAAGTAGTTATCTTCGCATAAGCATATAAATACAAATGTAAAGAAGAAGAAGAAGATAACAAACAAACAAACAACGCTTTGTTGACGAGGTTCGGCCGAACACTTGGCCTACGTCCCCGTTTCGGTCTTCTCGAACTCGAGACCTCCGGAGATCACTAAACTCCTTCTTCAAAGGGTGAAGGCTTCCTTACAACTTCTTCTTCTCCTTTCTTTCTCTCGAGGACAAGGAGATAACCTCTTACAAGTTCACTCTTGAACACACACTTCCTTCTATTCTGAATTCGTTACTCGAATGCTCATAAGGAGGAACTAAGGCTTTTCACTCAAGCTCTCAAATTTCTAATTTGCCAAAGTTACTTCCCAAGACTCTTGGGATTATAATATATAATCTGCACAAACGACCTAATCTTTCTCTCAGAAAACTAGCCGTTAATGCAAGTATAATACTCTTCACCTACCCCCGATCGTTCGCTTCCTCTACTTCGGTCGACCACTGCTCTGGTGAAGTCTTCATTTGAACTACCGTCCGGTGCTCCGATCGTCCGTCGTTTGCCTTCGAACGTTCGCAGTTCAGAATCTTAAGCCTTTGTTCCTTAGTCAAGCTCCTTCGATCGTCTGCCAATTCTTCGGTCGCCCGAAATTGACTTGTGATAATTTCTTCAACTTTTCTCTGGTCGTCCGCTGATTGCACACCAATCTTATCGGACATCCTTTCCTTAAGTTGTGTCTTCTGTCAAGCTCCTTCGATCATCCGCTCTTCATTCGGTCACCCGACTTGACTTGTACTATCTTCTTCAACTCTTCTCTGGTCGTTCGCTGATTGCACACCAACTCTTCGGACGTCCACTTCTTTAGTTGAAGTCTTCTGTCAAGCTACTTCGGTCGTCTGTTCCTCATTCGGTTGCCCGACTTGACTTGTGCTAACTTCTTCAACTCTTCTCTAGTCGTCCGCTGATTGCACACCAATCCCTCGGACGTCCACTTCTTGAGTTGAAGTCCTTTGTCAAGATACTTCGGTCGTCCGCTCTTCATCTTTGGTTGCCCAACTTGACTTGTACCATCTTCTTCGACACTTCTTTGGTCGTCCGCTGATTCTCTCTCAATCCCTCGAACGTCTTTTTGTTCTTCTCTTAGTACTTTGGGCGTCCGCTCATTCTTCACTGAGTCCCTTGGATGTTCTCTATCACTTTACTTAGTACTTCGACCGTCCGCTCATTTTCCGCTGAGATTCTTAGGCGTCCTTTCATTCTTCTAACATTCTTCGAAAGTCCTATGACAACCCTCAGATACTTTGGACGTCCTTTCCTTCTTATGTCAGGTAGATTGGTCGACCGCTGCTTTGTCTCTTCAGCTCTCGGACGACCTTTGTCTCCTCATCGGATGCCCACTCAATATTTCGTCTCACACCATACACTCTTCCGGTCGTCCACTTGTCTTCACTCCAAGACTCTCGGACGACCTTTGTCTTCGTCTGAAATCTATCGATCGTCTGCTCTACTCCTTCGATCAATCGATTTTCCTTCTATCATTACTTTGGTCGTCCATTGCTTTATCTCATGAGCCTACGAACATTCACTTCCAAACATTGACAATCATCCGATCGTCCACTGGTTGTACTCTAAAATCCTTGGACGACCAATGTCTTCATCTTTAGCTTACGATCGTCCACTATTCGTCTTCGGACAACCATTCCTTCCTTAGCCAAAACATCATCAACTAATCTTCATCATAGGGCATCCACTTCTCCTTGGAGCGCCCATTCTTCAACCTCTGTACTGTTGACTTAGAACCTTCGGTCGCCTATTGTTCTTCACCGGACGACCTTTCCTGTTCAACCTTGTCTTCGATCGTCCACAAAACAACTTTGGTTGACCGCTCAGTACTTGGCTTCATTCTTCGATCTTTGTTCTTCACATCGGTCGACCACTTCACATCTTTTGGACCCTGCTGCATACTTAGGATTTTTTCTTTATGTCTTCTCTGTGCATAGGTAGTCCATTCTTCAACCTCGGTCGACCTATCACTTACTGAACATAAAAATCTTGTCTTTCATAAATCAAATCAAAGGTTCAAAGTACAAACTATATTCCCTTACAAATTTGTGATCATCAAAATAATCTCGGGATCCTAGATCCAACAAGTAACACAATGAGTAGGGAGGCAACATGTTCATCCTGTTAAGAATAAAAATATAAAGATGTTGCTCTTCCTATCGGCTTAAACTTTTAGGATTATTGGCATCACATCTAATAAACATGGTATCAGAGCTAGAAGTTCTGAGTTCAAACCTCGAATTCGCTCGTATTAAAAATTAATTTCCTCTCTTAGTTGTTCACATGTTGGGCTTTGGGCTAGACCAAAATTATTATCGGTCCACAGTGGGGAGTGTTAAGAATATAAATATAAAGATATTGCTCTTCATATCGACTTAAGCTTTTAAGATTGTTGGTAGCACATCTAATTTAACACGTCCAATCGTCCATGCCCAATTTTGTTGATGAGAGAGAAAACTCCCTATTTTAGGATTTGAACTGGACCTAGTTTAATTTTTTAAGTGGATCGCTCGATTTTTGGCCCGGTTTAGGCGCTTGTTTGGTTGATCGGCTATATAAGATCCAACGTTGGAGAATATAGGACACATGTTGTTCCCTAATTAAGTAGGGAACACCACCATTAAATCTATAACTATTATATATATGATATGATAAATTATATATAGTTATATAATTTATATACTATATAGTAAAATAGTAATCAACAAATTCAACATTGAGATTTATGTAGTTTGACTAAAAGTTAACCTACATCCACGAGGAGTTAGCCTGCATGTCCACTATAGAATAAATATATTACAAAAAAGTACAATAATAAAGTCATTCATCAACCACCTTCAATTATAGAGTCTTCGCTCGCAATATAAATTCTTGACCTTATATTTAACACTATCCTCGGGGGAAAGAAATTTTAGAGTTTGTCATATACCATCTACGACCAGAACTTTTATATCTTAGATCCATCATCATAACGAAAATTCTTGTAAGAGATAATTGAGCTCAATAATCTAAAAATTTTATTTTCATATTAAAAATTATTGTAGCAAACACATTAAATAAATAATGTTTCTAATTAAAATAATTACAATTTCACTAAGTTGATTAATTAAAAAAGTGTGAAATGGATGAGCAAATAATAGAAAATTCTATGGTGGTACTGTAAAAAAAATCCAAGCATTTCCGCAACTATTTAAGCATTTTACAGTAGGCTTCGCTAATTCGAATCGTCGAGCTTCTTACAATCGATATATAACGATCAATTTCTTACTTATATGAAATGCAATTTCTAAGCATATAATATGCATTTTCCCATCTTGTACTAACATATGCATTTAATTTTTTGAACTTAAGATGATAATATTGACAAATATCTTTAAATATTAGTCTTCTAGGTCTAGAATGATGTATATTACTTATTATTGCTTTCATAATATCAACTACCTCAATAACTTCTTCTAATCCTACTTTACCAAATAAGTTAATAACATGACATGCACATCTTTGCTGGAAAAATTAAAATCATCCATTTAACATAAGATTCAACATTTCGACTAATAATCATGCAACAATATTATTAGCACTTGCATTATCAAGTGTAAGACATAATTCTTTATCTTTAAGACAATTGTCATAAATTACTTGTTAGATGGTTGCAATTTGCAAACCATTATGAGGATGTTCAATTGGTATAAATGCAATTATTCTTGTTTGCAATACCTAACTTATATCAATCCAATACACAATAACATACAAAAATCCACCACTATTTATAAGAAGTCCATATATCACTAGTTAAAATGAACATGCATTTAAAATTCATAAACAATTAGCTAATTCATTGTTTTCATGTGTAATATTTTAATTGCATATTGTCTAACAATTTTTCTACTAATATTTTTGAAAGCAGATTAAACATAATTATGTTGTTAATGCAAAAAATTAGCATCTTTGGCAAATAAGTATGACACTTATGCATGTATAACAAATCTTGATAAACCCTCACACATGTACTCTTTGATTGAATTTAAATAATAAGCCCCTAACCATTCTACGACTAGAATTCATTAATTGAGTTTGTTGTGCTAGTTGACTTGTTATAATTTTTTTTCTAATTTCCATAGGATAGTTCCTAAATGTCGATGCAAATGGCCATTGTCTTGAGAAGAGTTGACACCATAGTTAGCTTTGCAAATAACTATATATTTTTTGAATCATTTTAAACAATTTTTTTTCAAAATAAATTCAAACTTTGCTAGTTAACTTTTTGCATTTCTTCTTTTTTTATTTATTACCCCATTGGACACAGTGGTCCCCGTTGAAGTATTTGGAGTCAAGTATATGTGGTACCCATTTGATCCATATCTACTCGAGGAGATGAACTTGGAGCAATAGTACGGGTGAGTAGAATATGATAATTAAGATTAGTAGTCAAATTAACCATATAACTAGTTGGAGTAGTTGGAGACTCTATTAATGGAGTTATATTTTCAATTTTTTCAAATGATTGACAAGGATGTCATAGAGTTAGAATATGTGCCACTACCATATGAAGTATCAAGTAATGTGTACAACTCATCAGATATTCATGTTGAAATGGAATCATTTTTAAATAATGTTAATAACTTAATGCAAATTTATGCAATGAAATAAGAATAATTAGTAATTTAAAATGTAATATATTACTATGTTAATAATTAATAATCAATATATTAATATATTTGTATGAAAGAATATAAAATTTTGGATAATTCCTCACTTCTTTCGTAAAAGAAGTATTACAAATCCTACAAACATAAAATTATAATTATCGATATATTGAGGTGAGCTCTGATACCATGTAGAATCTAATTTTACCGTATGAATCTTATGTGTGTTATGGATATATCTATACAGAATGAGGTTACAACTGAATTCTAATGAGTAGCTACAACAACTTGATACTACTAGAATCATGGACCTAACTAAAGAAATCTAGGTGTAACTAAAGATATCATGCAACATCTAGATATTACTAAAATCATGGAGGTATCTAAGGCAATCTAGATGTAACTGAATATATCATAACAATGATATCTAACATGTACAATTTAATTTTACCATATAAACCTTACGTGTGTTATTGATATATTTATACAGAATGAGGTTACAACTGAATTCTTATGAGTAGCTACAACAACTTGATACTACTAGAACTATGGAGCTAACTAAAGCAATTTAGGTGTAACTAAAGATATTGTACAACAACTTGATATTACTAGAATATGGAGGTAACTAAGGCAATTTAGATATGACTGAAGATTATGATAACTCTGATATCTAACAATTAGTCACTCGAACATAATAAAATATATAAAAATTAAAAGGATAACAAGTTAAACATAGTTACTAATATACTAAAATTAATAACTTTGAGAGATCAATTATGAATAGAAGGATTGAGAATTGCAAAGAAATTATATTGATAGGGGATTTTTGTAGGAAAAAGGTATGTGTGACACTTTTGCACCACAAGCATGCTAGAAGCATGCCGAAAAGGGTGCTTCTCTACTGCTCGCTACCGAGCGACACGACAACATGAACGTGTTGTCATGTCGCTCGACAGTGTCATCACGCCATAATGGCATGCTGACAGGCTAGGGGACCAGACTCCTGATCCCATCTCATTCCCCTGAATCTCACAACGAGATTCAAGGACAATAAACACGGGCCGCGAGCCCGTGGGGGGATAAAAAAATAAAGAAATGGCTTGTGTCATGCTCGGATGAGCTCGGGCTACGAGGCCCCGTGGCGTGCCATGCCCAAAGGTATATGGGCGGGCGCAACAAGGTATGGCCTGAACACGACACGATTGTTGTGCTTGAGCCATGCCGGCATGGGATCCATCTCTAATTTGCCCCTAGACAGTCTAATGCAAGCGCCGACGGTCGCCAACAACCAAAATGAGAGGTAAAGAGAAGAAGTGGACCTTGTTGGAGGGAGAGGAAAGGACTTTTCGGAGGCAAAAAATCACATATAGGAGAAAAAATGGAGGACACCAGCAAAATAAATAATGAAAAATTGACACAAAAGTCAAGTGTCGTCCAACATTCGAGAATCAATATTTGAAGAGAATGCAGTGGAATAGACATCACAAATTGTGGCGGTACTATTGGCATTCGCCGCAATGTGAGGCAAAGCTATTCTATTGCAGTTTTAAATTTCTGATGATCCTATTGCCGCTGCAATATTGCGGCAGACCATAGCAATGACTTTGATCACTACAACAAAATTGATCAATTGCCACATATTTCTTCATGGTCATAGGCATCATTATCGTGGCAAAAAATTTATAGCCATGATATTTTTCGTGGCATCACTCGTGGCTATTGATAGCGTGACTACTGCTTAATTGTCACAAATATTAATTTTCGTGGCTAGTGCTCAATTGTCATTACTTTTCGTGACTATTATATGTTTCAATAGCCACAAAATAGAATTACGGAAATAATAATTTTTTCGTGGATAATAACCGCTACAATAGAGATGGACCCCGTCGGTTCAGCACGTTGAGAATGCGTGCCGACCCGGCCCGGTATAGGCACGGTCTGGGCACGACATATGAAGCCCATTTTTTTTAGTCCACAGTCGAGTCCATTATCCCATGGCATGCATACCAGAAATGAAATATATAAGAAAATTAGGAGGAGCCAGGAGTTGAACCCAGACCTTTACATACTAATGCAAACCAGTTAACCACTAAAGCACTTAAATACTTGTGTTACATTTTTAACATTTCTTTTATTTATTGACTACAGTTACCATACATACATACATACATATATATATATATATATGTATATTCTTAGCAAATCATTTTGGGGCCGCGCTCATACATATATATATGTGTGTATATATATTTTTTTTTTCAAAGGCCATATAAATTTTCTTTTATAATAATTTTTTTACAAGTGGAGGTAAATATTTTTTTATGAAAAATAAAAAAAATATTTTTTATTATTCTACATTTTGATAAAATTTCTATCGATCAATTATGCATATACAAATTTATTATTATATATTTAATATATACATTATTTTCTATAATTAGAGTACATTTTATGATAACCTTGGATTTTTTGAAATAAATATGGTTTTTAGCTTATTAAAATAAATAATTAATAATTATTAAAATATATTTAGATTTTTTGTTTAATATTAAATTAATAATATTCATTATTTATACAATGAATATAATTAACCATGAAATTCAAATTTGTGATAATTATATACATTTGTTGTCACGAAAATATCATTATGGTAATAACTATATATTCATTATCACGATGATAATTACTCGTGGCTATAGTTGAATTAATATCCACGAACATTACAAACGTGACTATAAGGTATAACTATAGCCACAAATATACATATGTGATTATTAATTCGTGGCTATAAAACATATTTGTTGTAGTGGATGTTCATCACAATTTAATTGTGGCGATATCAATTTTCATCACAATTTTTGAGAAATCTTTTATCCATCTCAATTTTGAATGGCGACGATGACAAACACTCTTTTTTTGTTTCTAAATTTCGATTTAGACTTAGGCAGATCTATTCAGGGGCAACGACATGTGCCTGCACGCGTAGACAATAAAATAGCATATAAGTATAATATATAGTGTACATCAAGACATGATTGTAATGGTGTTGTAGTGGTTGTTGCTCATTGAAATTGTTCAGTTCAAGGCTATCAAGGATCTCCAATTATTGCTGCTCTTTTTCAGCTCTTTATCATTTATTTGATCTTTTTGCTTCCTTTTAGGTCTACTCTTTAACATTTATTTGGTTTTTTCTCTGTATATCTTTTTGTAACAATATTTTTTATTCATTCTGTTTTTAATAATAACTTTTATTTAAGGATATCTATCAATTATATTATATCATATAATACATTTATCAATCTAAATCATAATTTTTTTAATATATTTGGATTCCATAACGCCTTTTACTCTTTCTGGTTTAAATTTAATATAGGAATTTGAATTTAGTAGTATATCTTCAACTTGCATTATTTGTTCTATTATAAAAAAAAACTTTGGATTATCCTTAATTAAGATGATTAATTAGAGTTTTTCCTAATATTAAGAATATGTTATAAAACTAAATTGTATTTATTTTTATATAATTAATCTATATATAACAATTTGCTTATATATATGGTAGTATTATGATTTCGGACCCTAGCTTATATAAATAGTGTAAATATATAAATTATGTATTAAACATTATTATATTTAGTATGATTAATATTTCTTTTTATTATTCCACCTTTTTTAATTTTTTTTCATTTTCTAATATCCTTTCACAAGTTTTTTTTAATATTTTTTTAAAAAAAAATCATTAATCCATATAAATCAACTACATATTCTTTTAATGATGGTAATTTTCTTTATTGTTAGTAATGACATGTTGATATAATCTAGGAAAATTTATGATATCAATGATTATTTAAAAAATGATATTAATTAAGGTTTGGATATATATTTTTTATTATACTTTATATTATTTTAAGATGTAATCAAATTGTGAATCCGCTTAAAAATTTCTGGCTCTAGTACTGAATATATTATCGCACGAGGACAACATTTTCTTAGTGTAAAGTATGTCATATTCTTACTTTTTTATTATTAAATATATTATTATTTTATACACGTTCAAAATCGTATACTAATTGCATGGCCAAATTTATTGGGTGCATACTCTTTTCCTTAATTATTGCGTGATATGTTGGTGGAACTTTATAATTGAAGAAGAAAAAAGAAGATCAATGTTATTATAATTGAATTGAAATAATATTATTTATGATATTTAAGAAAGTAATAGCACTAACTATTATGAAAAGCACATCATTTACAATTTAATAATAATAAAATATAAAATTTAAATTATTATTAGTATTTATGAACATTGCTATATTTATAATCAAATACAATGTTATTGTGCTTTTTCCTATTTTTTTTTCATTTTGACTTAGAACCAGAATTTTTTGATCAACCGGTTTTTAGGGATAAAAGCGGTCTAATCCGGTTGAACTGGACATATGACTGAACTGGACTAATTGACTATTCAGACCGATCCGATCCATTTTAATAACATTTTGTAGAAGAGAATGAGATTAGTTGCATGTATGCCTCCGAATATAAGACTATGCATACTGTATACACGTAACGTTAAGAAATCCAGATAATATATATTTGTTCGGTAACTAGAGAATTATATTTCATACAAACTATCGATTTCACTGTAGGTCTTGTAGAGCCAATTTATTTGAGGAGACAAGAAATTTAATTTGAACCTTTCCATGCACAGACGACATCCACACTCGACGGTACGTACGTAAAAATAATATTACGACGACATCATGCGCCAAGCTTCTTCTTCACTCCTAGTAATTAGGGCACTGGTAATTCGATGGTACGTGCTTGCCGCAGTCGGCCAGCGCAGTGAGCGCAACAGGGAGGACGAGGCCGACGCTCAGCGCCTTCGCCTTAATGGCCGTGCAGAGGCACAGCGCCGCGTCCGCGTCCGAGAGCCCATGCAAAACCGGGCAGCACTCGCTCTGCGTGCTCTTCCCAATGATGATGTGGACGATGCCGCCGAGCAGGTCGACGCACGAGTTGAGCTTGACGGTGTCGATGGGGCACGTCCCTGACGACGGCGTCGGTGTCGGATACGGGACCGTGGGCGTGGGCGTGGGCGGGGTTGGTGTGGGATAAGGAGTTGTGCTCGGTGGCGGTGGTGACGGAGTCGGGTAGCCGCTTTGTGGTGGCGGTGGGGACGGCGTTGGCGGGGGAGGAGAGGGAGTCACCTTCGGGGGCGGTGGTGGTGATGGAGTTGGGTACGTTGGTGTTGGTGGCGGCGGTGACGGCGTCGGCGGTGGAGGAGATGGAGTGACCTTTGGTGGTGGCGGTGGTGACGGAGTCGGATAAGTTGGCGTTGGTGGCGGTGGTGATGGTGTCGGGTAAGATGGCGTCGGGGGTGGCGGCGATGGTGGTGGAGGAGGAGGAAGGACTTTAGGTGGCGGCGGCGATGGAGTTACGTAGGAAGGTGGCGGCGGGGAAGGGGGAGGTGGTGGAGGAGGAAGGACCTTGGGGGGCGGTGGTGGAGATGGAGTCGGGTAACTTGGCGGCGGCGGGGATGGTGTTGGAAGGGGAGGAAGCAACGGCGTCGGAGGTGGCGGCGATGGAGTTGTGTAGGTTGGTGGCGGTGGTGATGGAGTTGGAGGCGGAGGAGGAAGGACTTTAGGGGGTGGCGGTGGTGATGGAGTTGGGTATGTTGGGGTTGGAGGCGGCGGCGAAGGCGGAGGAAGCACCTTTGGAGGCGGCGGTGGAGATGGAGTTGGAACGTAGGTTGGTGTTGGTGGTGGTGGTGAAGGAGGAGGAGGTGATGGGGTGTAGGAATCAGCAAGGGAATAAGGAAGGATGGAGGCTAATACGAGGAAGAGCGCTAAAATGTGCTTCCCCATGAAGCCCTTTGAAGAGAGAGAGAGAGAAGTTTGGTGTGTTGTGTTTGTTTGAGAGGGGTGGTTTATATAGACATGTGGGGTGCAAATAATGCTCAATGAGACAAAATAAATAAATAAATAAATTAGTATTATATTATAAATGTTTTAATTAATAAATTCCAATTAATCAGTCCGTGTTCCATGAATTGAAACTTGAAAGAGTCCGACCCTTGTATTTTTTTTTGGGTCTGTTTGCATGCATGAGGGCGTGCAAGAGTAGGTGAATGAGTGAATAGTACCATATCATGAACGGCCTTCAGATTCGTTCTACATTTCTGATTGAAATGCTGGAATTATTAATTTTAATTTCAAAATGCGCAAAAAAAGAAAAGAAAGAGACCGTTGACATGCTAATTACCGGCACACCCAAAATGATAGTACCCATATATCACTACAAAAAATTTCATCCTAGATAACGTTTGCTAAAAATATATGTCACTAAAAGTATAAGAATTAGTTATGTTTAATTAAACGTAACTAACTATTCATTTTGGTAACGTTTATTTATATAAAATAATTATTACATCTTTTATTACATTTAAAACGTAACTAAATATTTAAAAAAATTTATAACTATGAAATAATTGTTACAAACAATTATATCATGGACCTAAACATGTGTACAACTAATTATTAAATTCAATTTAGTAATTTTTTGGAATCCGTCTCCTTCCCTCTCTCCTCTTCTCCACATGGTGTCTGCTCTCCCCTTCCCCTGTCTTCTCTTTCCCCACACTCTCTCATCTCTCTCTCTCTCTTGCGCTTTTTGCTGCTTGATCGATCCTCGACGCCAACGTCGCCAGACCCTCACTGTCGTCGCCAACGTTGTCGGCTCTCTCTCTTGGGAATTTTGCTGCCCGATCGATCCTCGACGCCAACGGCCCCGAACCCTCAGCGCCGACGCCAACATCGCTGGATACTCGACGCCACCGTCGTCGGCTCTCTCTCTTACACGTTCTGCTGCCCAATCGATCCTCGACACCAATGTCGTCGGACCCTCAGCGCCGACGCCAACGTCGTTGGATCCTCGACGCCAACGTCGTCGGCTCTCTCTCTTGCATGTTTTGCTGCCCGATCGATCATCAACGCCAACTTCGCCGAACCCTCAGCACCGACGCCAACGTCGCCGGATCCTTGATGCCAATGTCGCTCGCTCTCTCTTGCGCATTCTGCTGCTCGGTCGAACCTTGACGCCAACATCGCCGAACCCTCTGCGCCGGCGCCAACGTCGCCATTAGCTGTACAATTGATTTTACGCTAACACCATTTTAGTCGAGTGATTATACATATACAATTGAAGCTTAACTTCCTTTTCTTAGATTATTATATGCATTAGCTGCCATTTTAGTGTCCATAGAATCTTATTTCTGCACTTATGTGTGCCCTTAATTGATGAACAATATGCATAGTCTTTAAATTGTACCAATCTTTAAATTGGAATAAAGACTGTACACATTAAACTTGTCCAAATCATGGAAATTAGTCTGATGTAATCATGGAAATTAGGATTCTTGGGTCACATCTCTTCAGCATGTGCACAGAGTAAGATTGCATTTCCATATCAGATAAAAGCTACTCGAAGTCATGTATAATCATGTGCAACCGATAGCCATGTTGGGCAAAGTGAAATGGTCAACAACTATTATAAATATTTATAAGGATGCTGGCAACTCTTG
This sequence comes from Pontederia paniculata, assembly GCA_001647135.1. Lineage (NCBI taxonomy): Eukaryota > Viridiplantae > Streptophyta > Magnoliopsida > Commelinales > Pontederiaceae > Pontederia > Pontederia paniculata. The sequence goes on from LTAE01009279.1 coordinate 13,906, forward strand.
CACGTATAGATTCTCTTAATCAATTGTTCATCAATATCCATTCTAAATATAAAATGATTTCTACAACACCATATAGTTCATGTGTAATTGATCTATTCAGTATCATAATACTAACTGCCCAAAACTTGCAGCAATATGTGATCATATTGTAACTGAGTTCTTTCTAGACTAGGAAGGTTCTACAAGGCAAAGGTTTTCTTTAACTATAATCCTGAGAGCAGTTGTAGATGATATACATGTGTCCCTCATTTCATTCCATAAACAGGTGTATTAAACTCTTTGAAACGTTTTGATATTTTCTACCATATTGTTTGTTCATTTGAGATATTT
>LTAE01009280.1:15732-27668 GCA_001647135.1 Pontederia paniculata
TTTATTCGAGAAATCATCTGCACATGCGCTTGAGAGGACGCGGTCATTTTAGGGTGCACGACGCGTCAGGATGACGCGTGCTGTATGCGCGATGCGTCAGGGTGACGCGATGCACTTTCCAGAGAACTCCGACCGCTGTTGATCCATCCGTCCGACGTGTCTCACGCCGGCACCGCGACACGGACTGTGTTAGGGTAACACGGTCCGCGTTCAGTGGTTAAGTTATCCAGATCCGACGAACTCTTTCATTAAATCATATTAATATATTCTAATCTATCGAAAACATTCATTAGTTATCATAAATCATCGATTAAGACCCGAAAATTGCTTCCTCTTAATGATCCTAATTACATACCTCAGATTTCGTCCCCTTCCTCGATTTGCGTGTATTTGCCTCCTCTTCGTTCCGAAGTTCGTTCACCTATCTCCTCCTAGAACGATTCCCGAGGCGCTCCAAACTGAGAGAGAGAGAGAGAGAAGGAGAAGAAAAGAGGAGAGAAGAAGAGAGAGAGGAGAGAGAGAAGTTTACTTGGCGGCTGGGTAAAACTAATGAGGGTTTGAGAGAATTAATTGTGTTAGGGGTTTATATAGAGGTTAGAGTTAGGGTTTAAGGAGTTTGAGTCGTTGTTAAACTATGATTGGACTTTTGCCCGATTCGGTCGACGCGGCCCAACACGGCCCGTTTTGACCAACTCGGCCCGTGTTGTAAACACGGCCATTAAACTTGGGCCGTTTCCGTAACACGGCCCATACAACTTGGGCCGTTTCGTCAACATGACCCAGACAACTCGGGCCATTTTGATCGGGTATTATAGTTATTCTTCTTACGTTTTTATTTCGGGGACTAGAAGCTGGCTAGATAAAAAAGACAGGAAGAACTTGTCAACTTTTCATTGATCTATAGTCAGTTGTGAATGTTATTGCTTTAAATTTTTTTACTTCTCATCCAAAACTGTTGGTACAAACCTTGAAATAACCTAATGTCATTATAATGTATTAATATGCATAATTAATTGTGAACCAAGTACAAGAATTATGGAATTTGTTTCGTGCACAACAAACACAAATTTGTATAAAAAAATTAAGGAAAAATTGACGGTCAATTAATTAATTATTAGGCTTGACACAATAACTAAAAGATTGAGGGTTACTTACTTTTGGGTAGCCATAAGTTTATGACTGCATAGGTGAATATATATATATATAGGTATAGGTTAATTAGTTATCGAGTTAGACCAAAATTAACTTGAAGAATAGAATATTAATTAAATTAAGGTGTTATTATTTTCACGGTTAGATTAAGGGACGTGTGTTGGGTAGTTATAAATTAAATTGTATGGTAATGTAGCAATGCGCATTACTATAGCCGCTACAGTAATCAAGAAAAAAATAGTCTCCATTTAATTAACATACTGCGAATGGATTTGTATACATGTAGTATAAATATTAAATATATTTTTGTTAATTGTTGGTGGTGTAACAATAGTATTTTTAATAGGTTCAGAAAATTTCTTTGAGCTTGGATAACATCAAGATATCCTTGAAACTATTACGTTTAACAAGTGAGTGGACTTCCTGAAATAATATTTATCATATTACTCTCATGAGTAATTATATCATTATGTGATTATGTATAATGTATTTTCTATTTTTTCCATCTAGATCTTACATTTATTGAGAATTTAATTTTGCACTTGTTTGGGTCTTTGATGTGAAATATATCATGTCGATTGTGATTGATACTATTAAGCTAGCCTTGCTATGCTCCAAGAAAATTTACATGCCATTTTGATATGAAGTTATGATGAAAATTGATTTGTGGCTAGAATGTTGTATTTATTATTGAGAATGCATATCAAATGTATGAATATTTTTTTTATGCAAGATTATTACCAAAATTTCTTCTATTTAATGTGGCAACCTATTAAGTCAACTGAGTGTGACAATCTATTGAGTTTATTTGATACGACAAATTATTAAGACCACTAGAGTGGCAACATTAAGTCCGTCAGAGGAATATTTATTAATTTAGTACAGACGACAAAACTATTAAGACCACTGGGATGACAACATTAAGTCCGTTAGAATAATATTTATTACGACCACACATGACATTTGTCTTATTAAGTTCATTTAATTTGGCAAAAGAAAGAAAATTTGATTTATATTGCACACATGCTCTTCTCTTCCAATATGTATTGACTTATTAGTTTTATAAATTTTGTGGAAGTTGAAATTTCACTCACTGAGCTTAATCAATGCTCATCCCTCTCATTTTAATATTTTTGCAGGTCATGAATGCGGAGTCTTGCTTGATATGATGTGAACATGGGAAAATATGGGTTTAGGAATGAGAGAAACAAGAAAACTATGAACCACTTTAAGTTGTTTCATTTCATAAAATATCCATTTTATTTTGTTAGAGATTATAACTTATTTATCTTGGAATAACTGTTAGTCTTGCACGAGTATTTGACTTAGACTACTTTTATTTTGTTAACTTCAGAATTATCGCTGAAACACTCTTTACTTGATGATAACTTGAGAGTTATATTTTAGATTGTGTTTCTTTTAACTGATGTTATTATATTGATAAATGAGCATTTTTTTTTAAAAAAATATAATTTTATGGTAACACTGGTATCTCAACTGAAGGTTGGGATGTCACAAGTTATGGTATCAGAGCTTAGGTTATTGGTCCAAATCACGGAGTGTGGGTAGAAATGGGTAGAGTTTTAAGAAATGTATTGATTAAAATTATTTGATATGAATATGTTGTGATTGAAGTATATGCTTACATCATCCGAATCTAACATGGTATGCAAAAAAAAAGAAGAGATACTTGAAATGATATGATTTGATTCTTGAAATTTAATATGATTTGCAATATGTGTGCATATATGAATATAAATTATGAATTTGATATCTAATTTATATAAATGTTTGATGCCAACATTTCAATGCTACAAGTTAGCATTGCACAGATGCGAAAAAAAAAAGTTTAACCCTAGGTTGTACTAGGATATTATTACAAAGAAAATGAGATGAACTGAATTATACCTATTCATAGAGGTTTGTGTATCACAATAGAATGGTTGGTTGATCATTTTGCAAAAAAAAAAAATGCATCATACTAGCTGCATTCTTTTGATTAATTCTAATATAATAGATATTATGTACTATGAAATGTAGTACTAATAAAAAGAAATTTATATGAAGAATGGCTCCTACAAGACGACAAAGGGGTCGTGTAGGACTAGATGGTTCTGTGGATCTACTACTACTAAAGGTTCTCAACGAGAGGGTAGGGTCAATGAGGAGACCCCTGTTGCACAAGTGCAACAACCACCTATTGAACAAGTGCAATATCAGGGAGGAGCCATGACACCCCCTGGCCAACCTGCTTCACCTCAGTGCGTTGATCTACTAGTGAAACAAATTAAGGACAATTGTGTGAAAGAATTTGAGGGCAAACCAAATCCCTCGAAGGCTGAGGCTTGGCTGAAGAAATTTGGAGAGAGTTTATCGCATGATGGCCTTGGATGATACAAAGAAGAAGGCTTGTGTAGAATTTCTAATGGCCGAAGGTGCTTTGTTCTGGTGGGAGGATAAGTATGAGATTTATGGGACAAACTGGACATGTGTAGAGTTCAAAAAAGAATTCAATAATTTTTATGTTCCTGTGCTACATCACGAGAGGAAGGCTCGTGAGTTCATTCATCTACGACAAGGAGAAGATTCAGTGTCTGTCTTCACTGCCATGTTTGAACAACTGTGCAAATATTGTCCAGGTTTGGCAAGTACATATCAGGATAAGAAGTTGGTTTACATGGAGAAGTTGTCCTACCGCATTAGAGGACACATTGCTTGCGTAACTTGCACTACCTACGCTGAAGCAAAAGATTTGGCTTTCAAAGCTGAAGGACAAATAAAGGAGACTAGACTTTGGGAAAATTGAAATAATAAGAGACAACTAGAGAGAACCCAGAGAAATTTTGATAATAAAAGAGGCAGAGTTGATGCATATCCCTTACCAATGCGTTGGGCATCTGGTCTAGGAGCAGAACGCGGACCAGATTTGAGGATTGGATACCAGGCTGAGAGGAGAACTCATGGTGAGGTTATACAACCATGTGGTACTTGTGGAAAGTGCCATATAGGCAAATGCAGGATGGATGCTAACAAAATTCCTACATGCTTTAGTTGTGGTGAGAGAGGACATAAGAGGCCTGAGTGTCCTAAAAGGCTAGTTTCTGCTCAGACTCATGATGTTCGTGGAGGAATGCAGGGTGGCACTGGATCTCGTCAACAAATTGGTGGTGGTAGAAATCCTCCATTCACTCCGATGGATAAAGGGAAGGATGTTGCAAATACTTCTGGTGGTAGTCGAGCAGGTGCAGTGGGACAACCAAGGATCTATGATATGAATAGAGAAGAGGCTGTCGCCAGTCCAGACGTGGTCACATGTTCGATTTTCATAAACCAACAATGCATGACTATTTTATTTGATCCTGGTGCATCGTATTCCTTTGTCTCATATGCTTGTGGAAAGTTATTAAATATCAAGATTTCTTCTTTGAATACTGATATGACTGTTTTATTGCCTTTTGGAGATTCTCTGTTAGCTAGACAAGTTTACAAAAATTGCATACTTAGGATATGTGACCGAGAGTTTGTTGCAAACCTGATTTTGATTGACATGCATGGTTTCGACATTATACTTGGCATGGACTGGTTGTCTAGTTATAGAGAAATTATATATTGTTTTACCAAGGAGGTGAAGTTGAGATTACCTGATGGTGAGGAGGTGACTTTTAAGGGTGATAGAAGGTTTTGCCCTCTTATGTGGTGTCCACAATGGTGGCGAGGAAGATGCTACTTCAAGGGTGTGATGCTTATTTAGCTCATATTCATGATTTGAATAAGGAGCCACCAATGCTTCAAAATGTGCCAATAGTTTGAGAGTTTCCTGATGTATTTCCCGAATTGTTACCTGGTTTACCACCAGAGCAAGATACTAGTTTCGAGATAGAGTTAATTCCAGGTATCACACCTATATCAATACCCCTATACAGGATGGCCCCGGTAGAGCTCGAGGAATTGAAGAAGCAACTTCAAGAACTACTGGATTTAGGTTTCATTCGACCGAGTGTGTCACCTTGGGGTGTGCCAGTCTTATCATCGGTTGAGGATCAAGGAGGATGATGTAAGGAAAACTGCTTTCCGAACAAGATACAAACATTACGAGTTCTTATTGATGACATTTGGGTTGACAAATGCACCAACAACATTCATGGGCTTGATGAATAGAGTATTTCGTGATTTCTTAGATATTTTTGTCATCGTCTTCATTGATGATATTCTTATATATTCATCAAGTGTAGAACTTCATCAAGAACACTTAAGAGTTGTTGAATCTAGGATCCCAATATTATTTTGATGATCACAAATTTGTGAGGAAGCTTAGTTTGTACTAATGACTTTTTAGAATTGATCTATGAAAGACATGCTTTTTATGTTCAGTCAGTGATAGGTCGATCGAAGTTGAAGAATGAACGTCCTATGCATAGAGAAAACGTAAACAAAAAGTCCTAAGTGTGAAGTGGTCGTCCTGATGCGAAAATTCACACATGTAAAAATATACTCAGCAAGTGTACCGATCGCTCAAGTAATAAGAGTGAATATAGAGTTGTCGATCCCACAAGAACTATTGAAATAAAAATCCGAAATCTTATTTGAAAACTTAAAAAGATAAATTTTAAAAAGTTGTTTTGAAAAGATAAAATAAAAAGATAAGATAAAATAAGTAAAAGATAAAAGATAAAATTTAAGTTTCTAGAAGATAAATAGATTAACAAATTAGGTTGGTTAGGGATAGAAGTCTGTTCACCAATGTTATCTTTTGGAATTAATCAATAAACATATCTAAATGTTGGATGACAGAAGAACTGATTTAAAGTTATAAGACTCTGGAAACAGATGACTTAACTATTTTAATAATAATTAAAATAAGGAGTATGTGAAAACATTAAACCCAAAATTAATTAATTTAAAATGCAATGAAACTAAATCCTAAATTGCTAGGCCTCTTTCGAGTGAATAGCAACCCACAACCTATGAATTCTGGAAACAGATAGACATAGGCCCTTGAATCCGAATAGGTAAATCCAAGAAAAAAAATGGCTAGGAAAAGTTTAGCCTGAAACGGCCCGCGTTATTCAAAACGGACCGCGTCAACACTATGAAAAACGCGGCTCCTTAATGATGAGAGAGAACATGGTCGAGTCCTTAATAAGATCATGACCGCGTTCGTCTCGAATAAAAAAAATGATTAAAATAAACGGAAAACAGCCGAACTGGGCACGTGAAAAACACGGCCCGAGTCGGCTTTGGAAAAGACACGGTCGAGTCTTTAGAAAGATCACGAACGGATTTCGATAAAGATAATAAAATATTCAAATGATTGCGTATAAGGCTCGGAAAACGAGGAGAAGGACACGGCTGAATCGATTAGGATCACGACCGCGGTTCTTTGCCAATTAAAATATTATAGAAAAACGCAAATAGAAGGCGGCGAACAGGCGGAAAACAGACCGTGTTAGATCAACACGGCCTGTTTTCTCGGCGGCCGAAAACACAAAATTCGATTAAAAAAAATCAGAATAAAACCAGATACGAACATAGAGAGTAATACTAACAATTTCTCACGATTAATGTCAATAAACTACTCATTAACTATAATAAATAATTCAGATTCAAGTTCATCCAATCATTCAACATAAAATAATCCAAAAGAGTATCAGGGATTACAGATTTCTTCCCTAACCAATAAACTAAACTAAGAAAAAAAAAACTACCAACAAATTCTACAGAATTTCGTCAGGACTTCGTCGTCGTCGGGTCTCCTCCTCTCCACCAGAGCTGCTGGCAAAAACTTCAAACTCCAAAATCAGGGATCCCCCTCTGGGTTACAAGGGGTGTTATTTATAGGCACAAGTTGACATGCGGACCCTAAATCAAACGGTTAAGATCAAATCTTTCTAACTTTAAGGTGAGAACATGGCCCATTTTGAACCAAAACGGCCCGAGTTGTGCTGACGTAGAGTCTAATTCATACTTGATTGTGAACGCGGACGGTTTTGACATCATCGCTAACATGTGGCATCTTCTGAATGGGCAAACCAACCGTTTTGACGTGGAACACCGTCGTGGCGATGAGCTGACGTGGCATCTGAAACGGCCCATTTTGAAGAATGCGGTCTGAGTTGAGTACTAGGAGTTGGAGTTGATAAATGAGGGCCCGACACGGCCCATTTTTGTTGAACACGGCCCGTGTCGGTAGTAAATTTCTGTAAGAATCGACTATTTGCTGTTTTATTCAAATTCTTCATAGTTTTGAGACTCTTTTACCTTAAAATTAAACAACAAAGAACATTCGGGTAGTTTCTGACTCATAAACAAAATATAATAAATAAAACATTAAAATGATATGTAAATCTATACTAAATGCCTAAAAATGATATGAAATGGATGTGTGCAACATGTATATTTATGCTCGCTTCAAATATCCCCAAGTTTAAACACTTGCTTGTCCTCAAGCAAAAACTTAACAACAAAGCTCAAGAAAATTCCATCATAGCTTTCCTCTCATAAACTACTAATTTCTTCTTGTTGTAATTTTCAAGGATTATCACAAGAGTATCTATTCTCTTTTCAAAAGATCCCAGCCTTGTAATAATTATAAACTCAGACATATTTGAACATTACAAGTCTAGCTTCAGAAAGAAAAATAGTCAATCATATAGTCGCATTAATGTTGAAAATACAAGTAAGAGTTGAGCTGTTGTTGAAATGGTTTTAAGTTCTTATCTTCAATTAGATACATAAGGTTGTCCATGTAATAGGCTTTCAACTGATGACTCCCAGACCAGATGGTCTTAGGGCAATAGGTGTTAAGGGCACCCCTCGAGTTTAATTGCCTGAACAAACACTGGTTCTAAAAGAAGATTTAACTAAATTATGATTTGAGTGCTCAAGTGTTTCTCTATATTCCACAAGGTAATCCATGTAATGGGCTTTCAATCGGCAGACCCCAAACCAGTTAACCTTAGTTTGCCAAGCAAGAATCCCCTACAGATCTAGTAACCCAGATATACCAAGGTTCTAGATCACACTCCTACACTCTTGCAAATATATTTTTCAAAAAATTTCAATGTATATTATTTTTTTTTTCACTTTATACTTATTCAAGATAAGCTCAACACTTACTTAATATGTTCAATAAAAATGCATATATAATCATGACAACATAAAAGTCAACTAGACAACTAATGTAGAACAAAGTTTATAGTTTTACATGGCACTAACTACTTTCCAAAACCCGTTACTCAAGGGATAATCAATAAAAATAACAACAATTAGATTCCATAGAATAGAGAGTTGTCATAAGTCAGTACTTGAAGTTAGTAAGTCAGTTAGTTTTGACACAACATAATGCACATTTTCTGATAATTTTTCTGATAACATGCAATACATAATGAGGTAGCAAACACGCAACAAAATGCAAAAAAAACAAGAAAAATGCATGACTAATGCAACATCCCCAAGCTTTGAATCAAACACTGTCCTCAATTTTGAGAAGCTTTAAGGAATACAAACAAAATGCAAACAAAAGTAGAAGAAAGAGTAGAAACAACCTAAATATATCACTGTGGTAGCGGGGGCCAAGGTAGTCCTGATCCAAAGTGACCCTGGCTCATATGGTAGTCCTGCTGGCGTCGCATCATTCTCTCGATCTGGATCATCCGCTCTCTGTCCTCCTCTGATCGGCGATGCTCTTCCTTCATGAAGTCCCACATCTGATCAAGCTGGTATCGATGATCATCTAGAGACTGATCCACCTGATCCCAGCGGCTCATGTTCGCCTGGTGGTATTCAGCCTGATCTGCTCGAATCCCCTCCAAAGTGCTCTGCAGAGAGGCAAAGTCAAATGCACTTGAAGAAGAGGAAGAGCCATACTGTGGTGCATAAGCAAAACTAAGAGGTACGACCTCCTCTGGTGGCTCTGAATGGGGAGCAGTGTCCTCAGGCATATGGTATGGTGGCTCGCTATATGGAGGCTGCTCCTAATAATCATCCCTCGAATATGAGGGACCCTGTTGATAATCCTGCTGAGAAAATGAAGGACCCTGCTGATAATCCTGCCGAGAGTAAGAAGGGCCCTGCTGAAAATCAGATATGGTATATGAGGGACCCTCTCTCGGCTGGGGTAGGCTGTGTAGTCTGTGCAGGCTCCTCAGACTCGTCCTCTGTGGCTAGAGGGGGAAAATAAAGCCAGTTGGCACGATCTAGAACTGTGACTCGTGCCCTGTTGCTGCAAGCAATCTTCTCCTTACGACCCCTGAAAATAAAGTATGACTCACCCCGAATCATCGTAATGAGTTTCATATGAATTACCTTCATACGATCAATACGGGATGGAGCAAGTGGTAGGAGAGGTGCAAGATGAAGTTTGCAGTGCTCTGCGATGGCTGTGATCGGGCCTCCAATGACTATGGTACTCTTAGTCTTCTTCGCGCATTTCTGCAAGTTGAAGGCTAAGAAGGCACCAACATTGATCTGTCTCCCCTCTAGCATCGCCCACATCAGGAATAACTCAGTCTCATTGACAGCCCCATCGCTGTCACCTCGCCCACATATGGTGCTGGAGAGGATCTTGTGAACATATCGCAGGACTGGATTCTGCATCCTGTTCGCCTTCGTGTGCGCCAGCTATAGATGGTCCTCCCCTGTAATGTCTCTCCAGAAATGAGCTGGGCTGAAATCAATGTTGTCAGGGTTATGGTTAAACTCAGGAAAACCGAATACATCATTTAGCTCCCTCAGAGTCAGCTTAAAATCAGTGTTATATATCCTGAAGGAGACAGTGGGCACCTCCCGTGTGGACCTCTCTTGCTGTGGGATGAGTCTGTCTATATGTTCTGCCTCAAAAGCACTCAAAAACTCATAAGTAAGCTTAACATAAGTTGGCCACTGCTTGAGTAAAAACTCACCCATACCAACTCGTCCAAAAAGTGTGACCACGTCATCATAAATACCCAGCTGATGCATAGTGTCTAGGCAGGCGTATTTGGTGGCTATGACTGGGAGCTGCCCTATCCACTGATATAGTCTCTCATGCTCCCAGTCCTTGAACTGAAAATGTACTGGCCTTGGAACCATCGTTGGGTCTGTTATCTGAGCTCGGGCTTCTTCCTCCATGACTTGGAGAGTTCTGCAGCGGGGAGGCATTTTTCAGAAATGGTCTGCGTTGCCAAAGCTCAACATGGTCCGTACTGAGCGAAACGGACCATTTTGGAGGGTTACCTCTGCGGCGAGTTTCTGGAGTAAAGAAGATAGGCGGAGGATCCCGACCGCGTTGAAGTATGTGACGTATTTGCCGATGATGGGTCGCCGCCTCACTTGAGTTCGAATTTGAGGGCGGCGCGCGACTGAAAGGATGAAGGTGGTCCGCGTTCGGATTCCAGCGTCGAAGGCTGGTATGGGTGCCTATGCTGTCGGAGAGCGCGGGCAGCAGCCGCTATTCACGTCGATGGAGAGAGCAGTGAGGAGGGATCGCTGCCGAGTTTGTAGATCGCGGCCGGTCGAGGCGGCGCGCGACAGAGTTGAGGAGTATGGCCGGAGCGCGGCGAAGAAGCAACGGTCGGAGTTTAAGAGGAGGATGTAGATCGTGGCCGCTGAGATGAGCGGGCGCTTGCGGTCGAGGTGGCGCGCGACAGAGTCGACAAGGCACGGTGTCGCGCGGCGGGAGTTGAGGAGTATGGTCGGAGGTGAAGCCGCTGAAGGAGAGCACGCCCGACACGGCCAGAGTTGAAGAGGATGAGCGCGACCGATTGCAGAAGATAGAAGGTCGGATCTGAAATGGAGAAGAAGGGAAGAAAAGGGGTTGATTTTATAGAAAAAAAATAATACTTACCTCATAAATGCAGTTGGTGGAATCAAACGGTCGACGCAGAGATCGAGGTGACACAAGGATCAAGGAGCACGCGTGCTGTCAGATGTGATGTTTCAGAAACTCGGACCATGTTCGGAATACGATCCATTTTGCACCGCGTGATTTCGAGGCAGATTTGACCGTTGTTGACCCGTTGACTGATGTGACGTGTCCGTACAGATTCCGAGACAGTTGGAAGAATGCGGTCGGTTTTTTTCTTTTTTCACGGGCTTGCTCATGACCACCAATCGGTCCATTTAATCGAAACGAAAGGTTTCGGCTTGTGAGTAAACCGGTTCCCCTTCTCCGTTCGAACACAACCTATTTTGACGAAAACGGACCGTGTTTTGGACCAGAAATGGACATGACCTAAAATAAATTAGAAAACAAAAATAAAAAAGAGAAAAATAAGAGTTAGGCAGTGTAGTTCTAAGTTATAATCATTAGCTTGACTTAGTTTTGACCCGATCTAGGGTTCATTCAACATGATATTTTCAATTCTAGGATGATGGACTCCTTCAATATAATGCTTGAGTCGATGTCCATTGACTTTAAAAGTCTGTGATCCTTTTAATATTTTTAGTTCAATAGCCCCTAAGGGAGAGGAACTGACTACTTCAAATGGCCCTGTCCATCTGGACTTGAGTTTACCCGGAAATAACCTAAGTCTGGAATCATAAAGAAGTACTTGTTGACCAGGCTGAAAATCTTTTGTCTGAATTCTCTAGTCATGCCATTTTTTTGTGCATTCTTTATATATCTTACTATTCTCATAGGCGTGGCTCCGAAACTCGTCGAGCTCGTTCAGCTTAAGTAGTCTCTCTTTTCTTGACTCACTGGGGTCGAAGTTTAAAAATTTTGTGGCCCAGTAGGCTTTGTGTTCTAATTCTACTGATAGATGACATGCTTTCCCAAACACAAGTCTATAGGGAGACATTCCAAT